>JAPTGZ010000028.1:25360146-25395038 GCA_029814645.1 Fowleria isostigma
TAGCCAACAAGTTTATACATAATTTAAACCTTGCCATTTTAAATTTAATATCTTTTAAAGACTTTTTTTAAGGTATTAAATGCAGATTTAGAAATTAAATACTTTTAAGACCCTGCGGGAACCCTTTCTTTGTCTAACTTAGTACTATTGTTTAAAAAAACAAAAAAAACAAAAACTGGTCCAGATGTTTTCATGTCTAAAATGAAGATAACCCTGACCACAAACCCCTTCTTGGTTGGACAGGAAATGATAGCAGAGCAGGAAAGACAACAAAGACATGCTACCGAGTGATAACACAAAGAGACACACAGTATGGCCAAAGGGCTACGTAGAGTGCACACACTACACTGAAACCTACTTTACACTGATTCAGGAGAGTGCTTTAGATACTGTACATGGTATTTTATAACTGTGAGAGTCATTTGAAACCTCAAATTACGTCGTTGCACCAGTAAGGCCTCACAACATTACGATCTGAAATCTTAGACACGTTTCTGGAATAACAAGCTTACTTTGTCATGAGAGTTTTGACATCTTTATCGTCTCCTTCCAGCAGCTCAAACTTGCTTGTTAGCGTAAGGGAAATCTCCGTCTTGGCCATCTGGCTCAGAGTGCTCTGTCTGTTGGGGTCATTTGGATCCACAGCTCCTTCACCTGAATACAGCAGCGCAGTGCGTAAACTCATGAATATAACATTAAAAGTTCTTATGACTTCGGTTCAGTAACACAGTTAAGTTGCAAAAGAAATGTGTCATCACAGCAACTTAACTGTGTTACTGAACCTAAGTAGCACAGTTAAGTTGCAAAAAAAATGTGTCGTCATAGAAACAAACATGTATAACTATGAGCCTCTTGATTTTGGACACTGTGTGGATAAGTGGACAAAAATCAAAGGTTGTGAAACATTACCAAGCAGAGCCTCTATATCAGGGACGCCTCCGAGGTCCTGCAGCAACTCATGCAGGAGGTCATTTCGGTCGGGAGAGATGGCCTCCAAATGTTCCAGTAGCAGCTAAACAAATACAGATGTGTTTAGTTCTATTCAACGACTACAGGAAGGATGTGATGGATTTATGCACAGAAATTATTCACAGCTTTTCTTACAATTATAAAGTCATTCTATTTTGATGTGTTAAGAAAGCACAAATATATGTAACCTGAAAAACAGAGTGAATTAATACAAATACATCTGGGTGAGGCCGATCCCATGCTGCTTGTTTGTGTAGTGTTAGCCTGTCCTACTACAAAGAGTCATTTTCTGTTCCTGTTTCTGCCTCTGTCAGTGGTGTCAAACTCATTTTAGTACATGGGCCACACCCAGCCGAATATAATATCAAGTGGGCTGGACCAGTAAAATAATAACAGCAAAAAAAGCAGAATTACACTATAAAAATGTTTGTATCTACAAAGTTTCCTTACAAATCTGAATAACATGAATAACCTGAAATGTCTTCAGAAAAAGAAGTACAATTTTAACAATATAATACCTCAGTTTATCATCTACACATGTGCGTTACAACTTACATTACGATTACAAATACACAAAAACACTTAGTAAAAGGCAGAATATTGGTAAAATTAAATTTACTTCTCTAAGACAATTCTGGCTCATATTTGTTGAGGTCATTCACATCTTTTGTAAAAGGATGCTTTGTAAATGTAAACATTTTCATGCAATTTTTGTTTTTACAATAAAACAAAGAGAAAATTACCATTGTATTTTACTAGTCTTACCCACCTGAGATCAAATTGGTCTCCATGTGGAACCTGAACTAAAATTATTTTGACCCCATTGATTGTAAATATCTGAAGCGTAATTTTTGAATTTCACAAATTCATTCTACAGGCCAGGTTGGACCCTTTGGTGGGCCGATTTTGGCCCATGGGCCAGATGTTTGACACCTGTGGACTATGAACAGTGCAACAGTTGTTATAAACCAAAATGCAAATGAATGATGAAATGACATCAGTTGACAGCAGATATTCTTTCAACCTGTACTTTGCAGAGTAACATATGTCATCTACATTGTTAGTGTTTGTCTCTGTGTGAGAACAATTCCAGTGAGGCTGATTACAAAAAGGGCACAGATGGTTTTAAACCTACAGACATCGTCACTACTGTTCCCATTCATGGAAGCAGCGTGTGCAGATGTAAGAAAAAGGAAATGGGATGGTGACAGGGAGAACATATGCGAAGCTCTGTGAGGAAGAGTGTAAAAAAGGATAGAAAAGGGAACAGGAAATGATAAAAATAGGACCAATTATAATCCCAACTGGTGGGGTTTCACAAGTGTGGAAACAGATGTTGGAAGGCAAGTTACAGTCATTTGGGTTTTATTCTTATTTACCGAATGTGTGTTGATGATCTCCTCTATTGAGATGTAGATGTTGGGCTTACTTAAGGTCACCATGTCTGAATATTCATCAATGTTAAACTTCTCCTCAGGCTCAGGGACATCACAGGCTGCTTGGAAAAATGCCCTGGGGGAAAATAACACAAGCTGTTGTCAGTTATGTTATTGAATCTCAAACACTGACACTAGTATAAACAGAGAAACCTGCACCACATAAAGTTACTGTTCACTTTAAACTCTGGATGGAGTATATACAACTATCCATGTGACGTGGTTCCAGATAATTGACTAAGGTTGAAAAAGCTTTCCAGTAATGATGACTCAGGGTTGGACAGATGACTGCACACATGGACACACAATCCCTCTACTTTGTGAGTTTGTCAGGAGTCCAGTTGAATCTCCCAAATGCTGACAGAGCAACAAAACATCACATTACACCGCTTCAGCTTCCTCCGTGTCAGCTTAAACTTTTTCTCACCTTACAACTGCAACATGTCTATTAAAATATATTAGATTTTTTGGAACACAAGTGCACAAATCAGCAAAGTGCAATACCTGCATTATCTATTTTTTAGTCTGTTTTGATTAAGTTTTGTACAAAATTACACTTAAGAAACATTGAATATGATCTTTTGGTCTTCAGCAAAATAGTTTTCATTTAATAAGGTGTAAGTTTTTTTTACATCAGTACTGATTTTTACTTTTCTTACCTGAACTTCTCATATGTCTGTGATATGTAGTCGTTCATCGGTGTCATATGTGCATTCTCGCCCTCAAAGAGCTTATTGGCAGCTGCATGCTGGAGCATTTTTGCCACAGATCCTAAGTTACGCCGCTGGTCTAAGTGAAGCTGCCCTCCTGCTGACATGTCAATGATGTCGAAGCCATCGGGAGCTACGATGGCTGGGTTCATGTAGCGGTAATACAACAGGTTCCCTACAATCTGCCATAAAAAGAGCAAAGCAATCATTAATGTTTCAGTAAGACTTATTTGCAGAGTTACTGACCTCAGCAGGAACATGACAGTTCTCATAAAGCATGCATAGACGACTACGTGAGAAACAACAAATAATGTGTGTGAAAATTAAGTACAAATGAAGAAGAAATCTGAAGAAAATACTCAACAACGGATAGGAGTGATCGAGGGAGTGTCTACAGAGTGACTATTGGAAGGCATCTACCTTCAGCAGTTCATCCTCTGAGGCATCTGGAAACTTTTCATGGAGGCTGTTCTTCAGAACTTTTGCAATGTATCTCATGCCATAACTACATGCAAAACAAAAACATGATGGGACATAAAATGTAAAACAACATGCAATCACATACACACAATGTAACAAACAATACAGTAGTCTCAAGACAATACAGAGAAAAGTTAAAGAAAAAATACTCCTTCCCTCCTTTTTAAAAAATAATTATGAATATTCATCATTATTTGCAAGGCTGGAGTTCAGTCTTTATTCCTGGAGAACAATCGAACATTAGCACCACCTTGTGGCTTTCTTTTTGGTTGTTATAATTGTCAAAGATAAGAATTGTAATGAAAAGCATGACTGTGTGGTTAATGCAGCACAAAGCATGAGACTATCTTTAACCAGATGACTGCTTACTTCACCGCACAGATCATCCAGTAATGACCAGGTCCATCATCTTTAACCACTATGTGAATGACCAATGACATGTCACAGCATATGATCACACCCTGCCTTGGCCCGTGTTAGTCATGCTGCTCTAACTATGATGTTAAAGTAAAACTGGATACTTAAAAAGCACAGAGTCAATAGAAGAAGTGGAAAATGGGAAGAGGGACAAACTGGAATAAAACAGGAAATATTTTACAGAAACACAACTGAAACAAAAATTCACAGGTGAAAAACAAAAATGTAATGCAAGTTTAAGCAGTCTTGTGGTAAATCTACATTAGAATATGCACCAATGCATTAATATTTAACATTGTTCATTACTGATATTTAATAGTTATTTTAGAGTCCAAATCTGAGGATAAACCACTGCATTACAACACATTTAATGAGCAAATCCTAATCATGCTCAATGATTTGCTCACACACTGATGACAAAAAAGCTACAGACAACACACAGGATGAGTAGACATTGACGATTAACAGGTCCAAAAACTTACGGGATGTTATCAAGTGAGGACACAATAGAGTTCAGCACTTTATCTGTAGCAGAGCGAAGTGCCAGACTGGACGCCTCCAGCCTGTTGCGTACTTCCTCATGTGACATGGCCTGTTCGGGGGTCACTTCATATGGCAACTTGCTAAAAAAACACAAAAAAGAGCATATTGTTGCCATATAATAAAGAAAGGGAAAATACATCTACTTCTACAAAACCAGGTTATCCATACCTGGCCTCCCCTGTAGCAGTCTCCAGCTGGTTGACCCAGGCTTTGTACACATCCACAGGATTGGTGTTGATACCTAGACTTTTGTCTTCAATGATATCCTTCACCACAGGAGCCAGCAGTTGTCTGAGTGAGTTGTGGCCACGAGCCCCTCTGTTGAAACTCACCACCATCTTGATGACTGTAGGGTTTCCTGTCACTATGTCCTGGATTTGATCAACCTTAGACCTGAGACACAATGAGATACGACGCATGAATGCACGAGTGCAGTACAACAAACTTCTTTTGAAATTGCACAGAACAGGCACGGTACTGTCACAAAGTGCAGTTCTTACTTGATTTCCTCCTCCAGAGCAGTTTTGAAGAGTTTAAGCAGCAGGTATTCTTCTCTCTGGTTTGATGCGTAGTTGTGCAGGGTGAAAATAACAGTGTCCATGAACTTAGTTGACTTGTTTTGTGGCATCTGGAAGATCAGCTTGGCCAGATAGGAAGGGTTGGTCTGAAGTGAAAGAGACAGATGATGATGATGTGTATGTTTGCATATGAATATATAGGGAAAAAAAACACATATATGAGGAACATTTCTGATTCACCTGGAGCAGGTAAAAGAGGTGTTGGTAGGCCTCCAGCTTCCTTCTTTTACCTTTACTTAGACCTTTGATACCAAGCCTGTCTCCTGAGGACAGGTCCTCTTTACTTGTCTTTTTCAAGTCCTTCATTTTTTTATTATGGGACACCACATCCTTCAAAGACACAAGTAGAGCAAATTTAAAAGAATACCACAACCTGAAGAGGGAATAATTACAGGGATTAAATTAATAACTACAGGCACTTCAATTAGCTCTGTTGAATACTTGACAAATACAACACTCAAAAAAAACAAGACTTTCAGGGTACGTTTAACCTGAAAATAAATTTGATATTAGACTGGGTTTATCTGTACATAAAAGCACATCTTAGCTACCTGTAGAGTAATCCTGTTCTTCACAAGAAGACCAATCTTGATGTCCATCAGGTTCAGGTCTTTCTCCATTTGCTGGTTAGAGCGAATCTTGGTGACCACTTCCTCTCGAAGCCGGGTCACTTCCTGCTCTTCCTGTAAATCTAGAGAGCTTTGTTCCAGCAAATGGACAAATTTACGCACCACTGACAGAGGAGGATCCTTCGCCCCAGCTGCACAAAGACACACAACACTTTTATCATTTATGCTGCCAAGTCAAACTTTGACAGAATTAGTACCAAAATATTTTAGTATCACAAGATATTTGACCAAAAACTTAATAATATTTAATATCAGTATTAACATACATAAGTGTACTGTTGTTGTATAGTTATAATCCAAATGGCAAATAATCTCTTTTCTCATATTACACTATTATTTAGAAACACTGTTTAGCCGAGCTCTGAAGAACATAAACTGAATGGATACTCACTGAGGGTTCGATAGTCATCCCTGGCTTTGTTGGCCTTAAGAAAAGCCTGGATTTTCACAATTTCTTTTTCCTTAACGCAGTGAAAAATAAACAACAGTTAGACTTACACAACATGGATCAAACAGTGACTGATACATCTGACTGACTCACAGGATACTTACATGATCTTTGAAGAACTGCAGCCTCTGATTGTATTTACGTTTGGCTTTCCACATTTTCACCAGGGACTGGATCTAAAAAACCCAGTGTTTAATGTTAGATCTTTGACATAGTTTGTTTGTAATGCTGTTGACATTGCAACTACTGAAGTGTTTAAACTTTCCATGGTTGTTTTAACCAAGAATGTATTTATAGTTTTTAGTGGTTGATGAATCCCAGAGACGGGTCATAAAGCTAAGGCAGTTCCCATCTATGAATGGGGTGCATTTAGCCTTTTGAGTCAACGCAATAATTATACTTTCTAACTGAAACGTCTTACCTTAACAACAGAACCAACATTTTTCTGGAGCAAATTCATTCTTTCTTTGTACATCTTCCTCTGTTTACAACCTTTCCAACAAGCCTTAAAAAATAGGAAGACAAAAATAACATTAACATGCAATTCATGTCTTAACTGTGCTGTTAATTTTTATGAGTAGTTTATCTTCGTTTTTGGGTATTTGGGTTATTTTAAACACACTGTCACAAAAATATCTTTAGATCTGTAAACTAAATTGTATCATGCTTTGCTACTCATTATACTTTATAAAGGCCTCACACATTACCTGCAATTTGATAACATGTGGCTCTTGCTGGCGCAGATACTCCATTCTTTGAGCATGCCGTTTCCTAACCAGGTAACCTCTGATTCTGGCTTGCAGCAGGATAATCATCGATTCATTGGCTAACCATAACTGTTCCCTGTTATATTCTGATGTCACACAGCTGACAACACCCTGAAAAGAAAAAGGCACTAAAGTCATCCAGGATGGAACAAATCAACCTAATATTATCATTATTTGATGACACGAGGAACGTGTATTTAAACATAAATATATAGATACCACATCCTATAATTTTACTGTGCATATATTGATTCCCATATTTTAGATGTAGGTTGGACATGTTCTGTAAAACAAAACAGGAAATTAGGCAGAGAGAGGGATGATACCTGGATTTCCTCTTTAGTCAGGTGGCCAACGTTGTGTTCAAACCCTTCTGGCTCCTCCCAGGTGCCCTGTCCCGTCTCCAGGTTATAATAGTAGTCATATCTGTCCTTGACACAATGTTTTGCCCATTTACTATCTGTGTTGCCTGGGAGAGACAAGAAAGTACCTTCTTTGACAACACATAAGAGGAAGCCTTTCTCAAATGAACAGTAAAAAAAACCCCACCAAAATCTAGAGTAACTCAGCCTCTCCTTAGGTTACCTTCAGTACGACTGCTTGTTTGTCTCTGTTCCAGTTCAGATTGGTAAATGTCCGCACATTCAGGAAGCACCGCTTTCAGTCCTGCACCAGGCACCTGCATGGCCTGCAGTGTATTCTGGGAGTCTCCCTCAGCTACCATCCTGTTAATGTGAGCTACTGCTCCAGCCACTGGCAAAGTACAGAACAATTACACCAAGGCAAACAAAACAACAGCACAGAAACAAATATAGAAGATAAGCCAACAACAAAGTGTGCAATCTTTAAAAATAAGACACACTGACACTAACAGAGCATCTAAGGAAGTTGTAATGTAAGGAAATGGAGACAGTTTCTGAACAAAGGGCATTACAACATATTACAAACTATATTACTGTCTTTTTCATTTATTCAGTGCATTATGAAGAGCTTTCAGTTTTGTTGTTTTAAAAGAATAAATATGTGAGCAAAGTCCATAGGCTCTAAGCAAAAGGCTGTAAAACCTTGTAATAAAAATATTTTAGTGTTACATCAGTAAATATGATGAGCCAAGCCTGTAAAAATGTATTATGATATGCAATGAGCCCAATCAGCTATCTGCACTTTCAGGGGGATAAGATGACACTGGTAGATTCATACTTGCAAGAGCCTCCTCTTCATCCTGGTTGGCAGTGTGTATGGCCTCTTGGATTTGGTCCAGCCACAGTACTGCAGACTCATCACCAAAGCTCTACAATCACATAAAATAAGAAAAGTGATTGAATGATTTAAGAAGTTTACCAGAGGAACACAAAGCTACACAATACTAACTTAAAATCAGATTTTAAAGCAGAATTAGCCAAATCATTCAGTGTCCGAAGTCAGAAACTCTTGTTTCACTCCGTCACTTCATCTAATTCGGATTGTGATTTAATTTTTGTACACAACATTGTGCTTTACAGCAGTAGCACTTCAGAACAACACTAAACATCACACAAGCTGCTGCTATTGGAGAAACAACAGAAGGAAGTGTCATTTCCTCTGTGTCCAGAGGTAGATCTGAGGAAGGAAATGTGTAATGACCAGTTATTATTAGTTGTTATACAACATGCAAACACATGGTATCACCACTCTTATTCAATCAACAGTATACAATGAAACCTCACTTTGGGTACAGAGACTATTTATTCAGCCTGATTTCTGTATATGTGTTCAGGCTAATTTTAGATAACACTAGTGGGGATGGGGTGTATACTTGACCAGAGGCCAACAGGAAGGAAGTCACCATAAAAGCACACTGTTTACATTTTCTTTTAACCAATTATTAGTCTGCTGGTTCAAATATACAATCAAAAAGGACTTTGGATCATTTGCTGTTTGGTAAAAAAAGAAAAAAAAAAAACAAAAAAACAAAAAAAAAAGGAAGTCATACATTATCTTCTAAAACCCACAAACCTGAGACACACTGTCCATTTCCAATAATACATCCATGATCTAATTACTACATAAAGTAATTAGGTTAAAAGAACAGCTACAATTAAAAGCAAAACAGTATAATAAAAAGTGCAAACACCTACACAATAATTTCAAACCATTCCAAAAAAGAAAAAAACAAACAAACGGTGTAACCAGGCTGATGCCCATTTAATACAAAACCTGGGAGTAGCTGGTATATTAACTGAAATAAAAAGAATAAATATTCCAGTAATCAGTACACAATTTTTTATAACTGTTGTTTAACCATTCAGCGGTGTCCTCCCGCCCCAGTGAGTCAGTGGGCAGTTGCTGACGCAGTCAGATGGGAATTCAGTTTTTCAAGCCAGGGCAGGAAACATGCTCACTAAACCATACGCACATACAAGCTTCCCACATACACTGGCAGGAAGCCTAGCCTCTGTTATCACTTAAAGGACAGCAGAGATGCAAAACAGAAAATTTCACCAGTGGAGGATACCTTCATTTACTGAAAACAAGAAGCGATGAGTGGTCCAAAGACAAGAAAACTGTAAAGACTCTGAACTAGACTGTGGACGGCGACATGGCTGACCTTATACATGGACTACTCATCTGTCTGATGGCAGTGCACACCATTCAACATGACGGTATGTACATCAGTTTACTATAAGGATAACTTTATTATTTAATCCAGACTCCCTAAAACAGGGGTCACTAACCTTGGTCCTCGAGAGCTACTATCCTGCATGTTTTACATGTATCCCTCTTCCAACACACCCGATTCAAATGATAAGCCCATCTTCAAGCTCTGCAGAAGACTGATAACGACCGTCAGGTGTGTGGAAGACGGAAACATCGAACACATGCAGGATAGTAGCTCTAGAGGACCAGGGTTGGTCACCCTGCCCTAAAAAGATATACACAATTATATAATTAAAATCCAACAAGTTTGTCAGTCAACTTACAGTTTAGGTTTTATGTTTAATATCAATCAAATTTATAAAATGTTGAAAAATGCCAGTTTTCCTTAAAAAAGAAAAAATTATATCAGACTGGATAAGCACTTAAATTCTTAGTTTTCTCTTTAACATCAAGGAAAAGTCTGTGTTACATTTTAATTCATGCTATTAACCCTGAATTTCTATACAAATTACAGGAAATAAAACCAAGATATCATCCAATAATTCAGCTGGAATGAGTCCAAAAACCTTCAAGGCTAGCATAAGCAAATCTAATCACACTAAAACCCAGCGGGTGACTCCACTGGATTCCATCACAGACCCTCCACTAGAAGTGAGCCCAAAGGATCCTGCAACAGCCTTCGTCAACAGCGCCTTCAGCACTTGGGTCATACCTTCATCATATATTCTGGCCATGCTGGTGGGCATCCCCTCCAACGCCTACATTCTGGCATTTCTACGAGTCAAGATCAAGGCAAAGTCCTTGTCCACAGTGGTTCTTTACCTGAACCTGGCCTTGTCTGACCTGCTGCTTCTGCTTTCTCTGGCACTACGTGTTCACTACCACTTCAATAGAAACGACTGGATATTTGGGGAACACTCCTGCCGGCTGATCACTGCTTTGTTTTATGGCAATGTTTACTGTTCCTCTCAGACTATTGCATGTATCAGCCTCAAACGCTACCTGGCTGTGGTCAAGCCGTTCTTATACAGACAGCTGGCTAAGACTTCCCTTTCTACGTGGACTTGCCTTATTGTGTGGTTCCTGTTTGGGGCCGCTATTGTGCCTGAACTCATGGTCAAGCAAACATACCCAGTTCCTAGCCTGGGAATCACCATCTGCCATGACATACTTCCACTAGATGAGAAACCCCATTCCTTGTTGGTGCCATACAGACTGATGTTGGTGTGTCTGGGATTCATAGTCCCATTCCTTATCTGTATCTATGCCCATGTGGCGGTCGTATACCACCTAGGGCAATCAGGCTGTGACTGGAGACCATTTATCAGGGTTAGCACCCTGGTTTTCATCATCTTCGTGCTATGTTTCTCACCTAGTGGCATCTTGCACATGTCTCACTACATTCACCTAATTTCCAGGGGAGACGATGGACTGTACGGATACTACAGAGTGGCAGTGTGTCTCTGCTGCTTCCACAGTTGTCTGGATCCCTTCCTGTGTATTCTTATATCCAAGACAACAGCCTCTGATCTACAATTTATTTCTCTCCGCGGGATACCGCCAAGACCAGCCTTAATGACGTGAAACTGTTTGTCTGAGCACAAAAAATAAATTATCTCACTGCTGAACTATTGTTGGGACAGAGCAGAGAAGCACAAGCTCAAAAACGCAGATGTGAAATTTAAATATGGACACACAAAGGTCAAATGAGCATTTCTATTGGGTTTTTTGGATCATTTTACAGTATCAAAAAAGGTCATATTCAGTTGTTTTTTTGTCATTGTTGCAATTGATAACTTAAAAGCAAATCATGTAAAGCTAAAAATTTAACATTGTAACACATTAATATGTGAATAATATATGAATAATTTTCCAAGCTTTACACCATAAATTAAGCCATAAGGGCTAAAAATGAGAAAAATGTAACAAAATGAATAAACCTAAACACTGGTTTATTCAACCAGGTGTCTATATTTCTTAAATTGATGTTTAATGTTTAATGTGATGTTTGCTGAATGTTTTAACATGTTTAATAAATGAACCAATGTTACGATACCTGACAGAGAAGAAACTTGGTATACTGAAGAACATCGTGGTAGTGTTTTGCTGTGTCTGCGTTCACCCCTGTCAACTTGGCTGTTGGGAGCATCAGCGCAGCAAGAGTCTGTTGATGATCGCCCGAGTTGAGGGCCTCATTGATCTCAGCTATAGCTATAATACCTAAAGATAGATGCCACATGTAATCAATTAATTGAAAATATTATGTGATATCATATTCACATCATAAACATGACTCCAGCATTAGTGCATCAGCTGCATGAGACAGGACACATGGGACAGTATGTGACACAGAAATGCCTTGCTTACGTTCATGCTCTTCGTGGACCTGAACATTGACTGTGTCGATGCACTTCTGGACATCATTCCACGTAAGAAATTCTTGGCCCTTGGCAAGAGCCTCAGCTCGCTCTTTGATAAGAGTGTCAGCATACCTGAGGGCAGGAAAAGGTTAAAATGCAAGTCTACTGAGTAGCAAGGAATAGAGGCCTGCAGTCCAGTGCAGCTGAGGATACTTCACAAAGCATCACAAGAGCCCACTACACACACACATATATATATATATATATAAATGTATTTTTTTAGATTAAATAGCTTTCTTGCTCCACAAACTACAATCATTACCTAATAAAGATGGATGCACACTAACAGCAGCACCAGAGGTAAGTCCTTTTTCAGGATAGTTGTCAATTATTAATAATAAAGGTGTAAAAACTGATGTCTCAAACCAATAGAATACTATTGTTATAAATTTATTTGCAGTAAAAATTAACATCAAGGTGCCAAAATTTGAATTTCACTGAAATGCTTTGGCTGCATTTTATTTAAAAGATAAATGTTAGCACTAAATAATAAAGCAGGACAAATCAAGTCAAGCTAAAGACACATCTGTACATTTGCTGAATAATTAAGGCTCATAGCACTAATTTCTATAAACTTCCTCTCATCTTTCATGACCACCTCTCAGTATTTTATAGTTTTCTAGTGTTCATCTACTTTACCTGTTGAGGTTGTCTTGGTCTATGTTGGTGAACCCTAGAGGTGAGTCTGTTAGTTGCTCAATCACAGCCTGGGGGTCATTGGTGTCCAGCACCTCATTCAGCACAGCTACAGCTGACAGCATTTCCACAGCAACACTCAGCTCCTCATGGCTCAGACCAGACTAAGAAACAGAATATTCACAATCAGAACCATGATGTGACACTTCACTGCAATAAATATCCAATAATAAACTCCCAAATAACTACAAGAATATCTTCTTTATCTGTACTGTAGATCCATATGTGAGAAAATTCAACATAATATCTCACCCGTCCCCCACTTTGCAGCTGTAAACTGAAAAGCTCAGCCTGGTAGAGGTTGGCAGCGGTTTGGTAAACGATTGGCAGTTGAGCCTCAGGGTTCATCAGCTCCTCCACTGTGTCCGATGCATTGCCAAGTCGAATGGCTTTATTTATCGCTGCAACTGCTTCCAGTTCTGGTCAAGAAATACATCACAGAAAACCATGTCTCTCAGATAACCAAGGTTTGATTTCCAAAAAAATAGAATGTGACAAAAAGGTGCTTACTTCGTTTCTCTGCCTCAGCAAAGTCATTACAAGAGCTGACAACTCTTTGAATTTCTCCTTTGTCCATCATCATCTTCCCTCCATCCTGCAGCACAAAGTCAAAGTGACTCAGAGCGTCAAGTGATAATTCAATGCAGGGCTTGAAGGGCTGAAAGTCTGGAGTTTGCATTTTCTGTAATGTCTGTATTATGTTGTCTAGGTTTTAGATGCGTTAACACTTTTTATTGGACAGTGTCTACACTTATTCATAGTGACAGCACAACAGCTGCAGCCCTTCATCAATGTCTAACCTAGATCTGTCCCGCCAAAAACCTGCAGTACTTTTCCAAATAATTCTGTATGAAAACAAAACCTTTTCTAATCACAGCCAGAGAACCCTCTGCTGGTTCCAAATATAGTAAGCCCCAATAGAGTCTTATAGGTTCTCCTGCTCCAAAGCTTATCTTTAAACTCATCAACAAACATGCTCTGACTTGGTGTACCTTGGACTTATGTTGGCAGTACGTGGTAAAGTGCTCTAGGTACCAGTGGCTGTTTGCGTCTTGAACACCCAGCAGACCCAGAACCTCCATCTTCAGTGCAGCCAACAGAGCAACCTTATCCTGGGATGATATTGCTTGGTTTATTGCTACCTGAGCTGGGAAATGCAAAAGCAACACAAAAATCACATAGGTATAATGTATTCCACAGGTTCTCTTTACCTCTACCCTTACATTGAGCTGCATGTAGCACAGATGTTTTTTTATGCAAACGTCAGAATGTGTTGACAGAGAAAAAAATATCAGGGTTTTGGGGGAGTGACAAGTCCTTACTGTTGACAAAGTCAGTGGTGCCTTGGATCTCCAGTTGAGTCAGCAGCTCCTCATAAACATCTCTTTCTTCAGTAGCAATGGAGGAACGCTAAGAAGGGAAATAAGGAAATCAAGCATATTTCAGATTTTACGGTTTTATTTTATGTGGATGCACTTATTTTTTTCCAGTTCTTATTGACAAGGTGCATTTTCCCATATTTCAGGTTAATAGACAGAACTGAACGTCAAATGTTTGTACAGTATGTGTAAAGAGAATGGGAGTAAAGATGCCAGATAATGCGGAGGGTTTGTGTTTGGTGGAGTACAGCTGACACTGCAGCCACTGGAATGTGCTGGCAAAGGCCTGGGGGAGTAGGTCACTGCAGAAAACCCCTTTGAGAGCTGTGGCTGTAAGAGACTTAACAGTCAAAACAGAAACAGGCCGACAGCAGAAGCATTTTTTTTCATTTGCCATTAGTTGTTTGAACCTTATCCACGCATGTATGGCATTATGATTCATACATTTTAATTCACTGATATTACTTTCATGTCAATGCGGAAGGCAAAATTATGCTGAGTTTCACCCTCTTTTGGGAATGGTGTCAGTAACAGTTTATTGATGTTTGCTACATTTTACATTTCACAGACTATCGCATACTATAAAAATCAGACATTTCTGCAAAACTACAAAAAAAGTACAATATTTTATTATGATATTTATACTGTAAAATTCCAAATAGAGACATGTAAATTTAATGAAATGAAAATGAAATTTTATTTTGGTCTGTATCTATAATGAGTCAGAAACTTCTCTCCTGGTGGAATAACTACCAAAGATAAAATTATGTCTTGCAAGAAAAATAATGGGGGGGGAGATATTTTAGGAAGTGTGTTGTTAGTTGTTAAGACATGCAGAAGTTTTTTTAATGTGAGATCATTCTGAAGCTGTCTATAAAAACAGAAGAATAAATAAAATAGAAGGTTCATATTTAACAAAAAAATTGTGACAAATCAAATACTGTTCTACACATAAACGAGTGTTTCACAGCCGACTCACCCGCCCAGACGCCTGATCCTGCTTACGAGCCTTGGCCTGGCTCAGTTTATCCTGGTAGTCCTGGGCCAGAGCTTCCTGGATGTTCCTCAACATTGCATTTGGATTATTCAGGGCTCCCATTGTCACAGAAGCCTGGCCTCTATCAACTGCCTCATTTATGGCTATCACAGCAGCGTGCACTAGTGACAGAAAATGTGCAACATCTTAGGTTTAAAAGATAGATATTCATGAATTGAGTTGTTTTCCCACAACTACTCTAACTTTTTAGTTAGGACTTACAGGCAGCTTCATCCACTGAAAGCTCATTGGCCAGGATGCCTCCAATCTTACTGAAAGCTGGCATCTGAATGCCATACTTGTCCAGCTCGCTCCTCATGTTACTGATCTCTTCCTCTGGAAAAATAGACATAGACTGAGATTTCCTTTTAAGATGCAGGAAATGGAAGGAACATTGACAAATTGCAAAAGAAGAGAGAAAACTACAAGGCTTACTCGGGAAAGTCCGAAGTCCAACAGTAAAAGCTTGATAATTTGGATAATTTTCAGGTATAAACTGGATCTAAACACATCCTCTTAAACCTTACAGGCTTGAATGCATATAACAATATTATTTTATATGTTTCATTTAAATAAAACAAGTTAAATAAAACACCATTTCCACCAAATAGAGATATAAAGACAACCTCTACTAGTAAAAAGGGTGCATTTATTGTTAACATATATGGACAACTGACTTTCCTTCCAATTTCAGATGAATAAAAGCTGTTTTTCTATAGTGTTACCTGTGAAAGCCACTTTCCCAAGAAGGTCCTGGATTTGTGGTGCAATTCCAAGTTTATACAGGTATAAACTGAAACAAACCATACAAAATAAAAAATCAGGGAGCACAAGAAGCATTTAACATAGTGTAGGACTAAAATAATACAAAATTTTAACTAAAAATGAGGACACTTCTGTCAAGGCTGAGACGGGTCATGGCTATTCCACTCTTACACCACACGAGGGCAGTGTTTTCTCAGTTTAATGGAAACACTTTGATGCAGTTGATGGGCTCATTCCACCACTGAGCAATGAATTCAACAAGCAGGTGGCTGGAAACTTCATAAAACTTTAATCTTCCCGCGGTACCTGATAAGTGCCATGAATTATACATGTTTAAGGCAGGTCGAGCAGGAGCACAGGTCTGAATGGAGCATTGTAGTGGGTTATTCTGCCCTTTGGTCAAAGAGTGTGTGTAAACATATAATGCACCCTGTCCTTGGAACAGAGGAGATTGAGACAACCATCTAACCTCTGCTTATACAAAGGGTAATGTTTTAACATGCAGGCAGCTGATTCAGCCTGATACAAACACAGTAACAGCTGACTGAAGCTAATGAAGGCAGCCAATCAAGTCAAGGATTAAAGGCAATCAGATGACTAGCCTAAAGCAACTAGTTTTCTTATGACTGTAGATTCCTCGAATTTTCGATTCATTTTTTGTCATCTTCTGCTACAAATTGATCCCTCTACTGCACAAAAACAGTGTTTGAAATTTTTTAAAGTTGACCCCTAACTTAAGTTCCTTTCCTGTCAAACTGTGTCCCACTTGAATTTTCCACGGAGCAGAACGTGTGGGAGCATCCGCTGATTTGCCTCCATGTATTTGTATCCAGGGAAGTATCCACTCAGTCTTTGTGGGACCTGAGCTAGACTCGCAGGAAGGAAAAGCACGTGTGTGCATACGGAGGGAAGGAAACCAATTCTCCCAGGACCTGACCAAAACGCCACAACAAAGAAAACAATCCAAGCAGCTCACATCACCACTCCCTAAATCTGTGTTTGGCAGGCTGGACGGGTCATATAGATAAAACTGACCCTTCAGTTCATTCAAAGTCATATGAGATGTGACAAAGCAAGGGTGTGAAACTGTGATGTAACTAAAGTCACTGACCTTATAGAGAAGCCTCCTGAGCTTTTATATAGCATAATATATTTTATCAAACCCTAATAATTAAAAATAATTACTGAGCCAGAAAATACCAGATTCCACTGGCCAAGAACCTCCTGTTGATGTGAAGAATGTACGAGTGATTACACTCAATTATGCTCATCCTCAAGTTCAAGCTGCTCAAAGTTTTAAATGAACTGAGTCTAAAAGTTACAGAAATCAGTAAGAAAGAGTAAGGACTAAGAAACTGCCAGTGATGAGATATTTGTTAAGTAGGATTCCTGGAAGTGTCTGATTAACCCTAAAGTTACAACTCATCACTGCTACATTACACTAAATACTTATGGGTGAACACACAGCGCTTTATAACGCATAACATTGACCTATTTCACAGAAGTCATAAAAAGTCTGTTGAAAAGAAGCACTCTCACTGCCTTACGCAAGTAGAAAAACATATCGTACTTCCTGTTTCATATCACTTGGGTTCTATTTTGGAATAGGTATAAAAACAGTCAGTAGTAGACCGTGTCTGAATCCCACAGTTAAACTGATGATGGCGTAGTCTGCCTCCTTAAAGCTTTCCTTAAATACACTACTGGGTGACTGGCTACATAAACACCACATGTCAAAGTGTTCAGCTTGGTCTGCCATAACCACTGACTGAGAGGAAATTAATCTAAACTAGACAATGAGTAACCTGTCAGTGACAAAAGTATGAACAGAAAGCCGCTGATCGCAACTCGTGCTTTCATTCCACCCTGGACTGCAGAACTTGGCCTCTAAGGGATCTTTAAAAATAACAGTGCAGTTTGCTCAAATTACTTTTTCAAGTAGTGAAATCATATTTGATAGGTGTGGCACCTCCAGAAAAACGTAACTTGCTTCCCTATACTGCATGAGCCCATGGACATACGATTACAGACAGTAATGAGGAAACAATTTTGAAGTATACTATGAATTAAAAGCAGCAATATGAAAAATCACTACATTTCTGAATCCTTTTATCCTTACCTCAGTGCGTGTATGCAGTATACCACCTTGGGCATGTTTTTGCGATCATACACATCTGTTGTTTCGGGATAGAATATCTGAAAGTAGAAACCACAGTGGGTATCAGTCACCTGTCTTTTATTGAGGACTTGTCACTTTTTTATTCTGCTGCAGCTGAAGAGGAATTTATGTTACTTCATGAAAATACAAACGAGTTACAGCAAAATATACAATAATTTATCTCTTTTTTTAACACATTTTATTTTACTTTTGGACAGCATTACGTACGTATATGATAGCTAACAATACAGTGAAGATATTCTTAACCACTTGACTATGACCCACCCACTGTCATGTAAAATTTGTAGCAACACCAGACAATGTGATTACACTGCATAAGTGTGTAACTTAGAATAGTATTACTTTAATACTGATACTACATAAATATATTACCTACATGTTCACTTAAATTTTAATGCGTCACATCAGGCGTCTATCTTGTTAAAGAAGTGCTAAAGAAACTGATATGATGTAAATCCTGCTAAGCAATTTTTAATGCTTTTCCTTAATCATGTCATGCATGAATGATGCTCTTCATATCATGGTTTGCTTAAAAATGTTATAATGTAACTGGAAAAAGGTCCAGGTAAGTTTTGCTTATCTGTGTGACTATCTCTGAAAAGGCTATTCATGAAACCCCTCCGGTAAATTTATTATAAAAAGCTATCCCAAAGGGCAGTGCAGAGGTGAGCGAGTATCAATTCTGCTTCGTTTTCATTTCCAGGATACGCCTGAGTGAGGTCTTTTGTATAATCTCATAAAAAATGTAATGTGGTTAACACTGGTGTGTGAGAACTGCCACACCTTCATTACAGTTTTTGAGTGTTTACCATACTTTTTACATCTGCATCAGTTGTGTCCATATGTGCAGCATGTTTGATGCATCTAAACAGGCAAAAATGTATTGCTGAGCAAGCTGCACTTTTTCAAAAACCATTTGTTTTGATTTTGTTGACATATTAGTTTCAAAACTGTCTAATTTTCTAATCAGTGTCTTACAATAGAAAATACACTTGTATTTTGATTTGGTGTAACTTCAGCTGTCTTGTGGACCTTGCATTGCGACAGCACAGCGACAGCACAGAAATTAATTTAACGCCTGATGTAAACTGAATAATATCCTTAGAGGCATGATGAATTACATGCCGTGTTAGTGTGGATTCCACTGTGTCTCAGTCAGAATCAAAGACTCTCCTCTCAAGAGAAAACTATACCATAGATTATAGTGGATAATTGATTTACAAAATGAGATCACGTGTTGTTGTCTTGACAAGGCATTTTTTAACTACTTTTTCACATTTCCTCTATTGAAATTAGTTCAGAGAGTTCCTAGCCCCTCGATAAAGCTTTAATTCATCTCTACATAAGGCAGTGATTGTGACAAAAGCTGCCTTTTCATGAGGTGTGACGACTGTGAAAGCAGACTCAGGTGGGTGTGTATACCATACCATCTGTATGCGTGTTTGTTAAACAGGAAGTATGTGTCTGCAATAGCAGTGGCTGTGCAAGCCCCCTACCTTAGGGAGACCCACTGACTCCATGGCCCTGAGCCACTGCACTGTGTTGTCTGTATGTCTGAAGTGTAGACCTTTGCTCTGAAAATTAGACAGGACAACAGGTATAAAAGGCATCCAATGAATAATATACAGATGAATGATTTACATTTGTACTTCCAAAACAAATAATACCTTTATAAGTAACAAATCAGCCCGTTTGATACCGTTACCACATCAAATGGATAGACCTGAGGTTTATATTTATTGGTCATTCTGATGGAAATGAAGTTGAGTTGTGTGTATAAAATCCAGTAATATTTGTAGTTTATTTTAGCAGTAAAACAGCTGCATGTTACCGAGGCCCTGACTCCTGCCTGCCACGTTTCTCCTTTTCCTGTGTAAAACAGTTTAAAACTGTCAGGAAGTGAAGAAATATATGGAACCAGACTTCCTGCAATGATGCAAGCTGTTAAAAGAATGTAAATGGACTAAAACTAGTCCATTTACTCCCTGGAGAGACTATGACATTGAGTTAAAAACACAACATAAAGGTACCTTATATCGGCTCTGATCTCTGTCGTAAAGTCGCTTCTCTGACACCATTTTGGGAGCAAAAAAAGTGGCAAGTTTTCCAAGATAGAGACCATTCCTCAGTCCCTCTTCCAGTTCTGTAGTAGGAGGCAATTCCTCCTCTAGGCAGGCCTCCATCCATCTGAAAATACACAAAACCTGAACTGAGAACAAGCTTTCCCCTCAAATTACATCTGATGATCATGTATTGCAAACAAACAGTGGAAAATCTGATTCATAATTAAGTTACTAGTAATTTATAATCAACTCACTAATTACAGTCTGTGTAGGTGCATTCATGGTTTAATATCAAATCTGAGGAGCGGAAAACTCTAATTATATTAATGCTGGGCCTGGCTGAAGTGAATACTTGCAAAGATGATGAGAGGATTTGACTCATTAACAGTAAGTAGGCCTAATACGTTAAATGACATCGTACTGTGTTTAGATCTGAGGATACACCTGTTCATTGGCTGAACATCAGTATTAGTGAACAGTTTTTATCTGATGTGGTATATATTTTTTCATAGATTACGGTTAAAATTGTGTTTGTTCAAAGGTGGTGTAATGACGAGCTGCACAGCTTTAAAACTCTTCATTTTTTTTATATAATGAAGAATTCATTAGTTAAAAAAGGGGGGATATAACAAAACAAAATAAACAGAAAACAACATGGTATCAGCATCAACTATTTTAAATATTAGTATCAGGCCAGGATAATGCAAATATATCACTTACACTAGTTACATCCTGATGATAAATAAACATGGAGCTAGTCCGTTTACTTTGTCATGTGAGATTCCCAACATGGCCCAATACCTGATACCTGCCTGATGTAAGTAAAAGCTAAATCAAGATGATTAATAATACATAATGAGATTAGAAAAAGCCAGCATGACACACCCAGTTTACAGCCATCAATGTCTACTGAAAACCTAATATCAGGACATTGACCAAAACACAGACAATCAGTAATAAAAGAACGCAGCCCTTTTAATCTCAAACCTGTAACAAAATAAAGGTTTCAGTAAATGAGCACTAACTGGACTCTACCTAAGAATCCCACCAGGTACAATATTTACAATTAATGCAGACACTTGTAGCTATAACTAAGAGGATCTAGTCAATTTGGAATAAGGAAGAAGAGCCTGTGGCCTAGTGAAAAACAGGCATTGTTCAGCACCCACAGAGTACCCAGCATGCTTTAGGAAGGGGGCCGTGAACAAATTCAGTGTAGGCTTTAAAATGTACAGTTTGAAGGTTAGACTGCTCCTTACTTTTCAGGTGTAAATTGTGTTTTCAAGTACAGTAATTATAAATAATTATGAAGAGAAGTAATTCAAAAGGACAGTGAACTACACAGAACTTAAAAACCAGAGTTGACCTTTCACAGTTTAGGAAATAATATTTGGCATTCTTTCAACGTGATGTATTTTCCGACTAAAAGGCTAAACAGCAGTCGTAAGAGTAGTCACTGCCAACGTATTCCCGGAGATATTAGGAAAACTCTGTCCCGAAAGAGCTAGTGAATGATTTGTGAACTCAGTGAATCATCACAGCCAGAGAATCTGTTACATATTATGTTTCCACCTGGGACTGACACCATATTTACTGTTGCAGCTAAACCTCTGTCCTCATCGTCCTCCAAAAGCATTTTTATGTGTGAATGATCCACTGGCTGCTCACGATGCTATCACTGAATAGAGGTAGACCGACATGTTGATTTTTTTCAATATCGAGCATTGGCCTTAATTTCTTTTGATAGCCAATATTTCATCAGTAGCAAAAATATTTTGAGATATTTGATCAGGCACCTGTGTAGGCAGCAATTGAAGTTAAATCAGTATTAAAAGAATACTGTGTATGTGTAATATTGCTGCATAAAAATCTTAATTATCTGAGTGTTTCAATTGTATTTCACAGTCAATGTGCTTAAAAAATAAAAAAAAATAAAAAATCGGCTTAAATATCAGTTAAAAAAAAAAAAACGGCCGTGTATCAGTCATTGGCTGACCAAATTTTTAAAACTGGAATCAGCCTTAGAAAAACCCATATCGGTCCAGCTCTACAAATGTACTGTTAAAAGTCCTAACATGCACAGTCCTCAGTAATTTAACTTGTTGATGTTCCTGCTTTCTCTGAGACTGCAATAAAAAAAAAAAAAAAACATCCCCTCCCGTATGTGTTCACACAGTCAACTTGTTTAGGTTAATTAAGGTGGTGTGGGTGCTCAAAGGATCCAGTCCACCAAAATATGTGTCAGCAAATTAGAGACAACCAACAATATCCTGTCAACACAAACCCTGTGCTGTGTGAAGGTTAGGAACTTAAAGAAATGAGCGTTCTCAGTAAGTCAGCTGATGCTAGTGATGTACAAATTACTAGCCACGGGGTTATCAAATCACACACTGTATTTACATTTATAGTATTAACAGTTTGTGGGTTTTTTTTTT
The DNA here is from genome assembly GCA_029814645.1 of Fowleria isostigma. Taxonomy (NCBI): domain Eukaryota; kingdom Metazoa; phylum Chordata; class Actinopteri; order Kurtiformes; family Apogonidae; genus Fowleria; species Fowleria isostigma. The sequence goes on from JAPTGZ010000028.1 coordinate 25,382,734, forward strand.
AATCCAAGATCCCTAAAATAAACTGACGAGCCATGTTGGTCCTCAGCAAAGTCCTGCCCACATCACTATCTACTTATCAAGAGTACCAGCCAATTAGCAGTGAAATAAGAAACATATTTAATTACTACAGCTTGCTCTTAAATTTCTAGTGCCATCGTGTTGAAATGTTACTGAATTGCACTTTATTTTATCCGACAGTTACACTAGTTAAAATGATTCTATGAACTGATGCCAACAAGCACAGAAAATACTAAAACAAGTCAGCAGAATAAAAATGCAAGAAAATTAATTATTAGTCATGGCATTGTTAAGTATTTCTCTGATATTTGCAAACCCAGTTAACGTGGCTCTACAGGCCATTTTGGGTCCCGACTTCAGCTTCAAAATGAAGCCAATATCTTAGTGTAATATCCCTGAGGGTTCCTGGATGTTGCCTGTTAATAGTCCTGGCACGCATCGATTTACATTAAGCTTCTGTCTAAATATAGGATTTACTATGGTCTCACTCATTTTATTTGGACCACATACAAAGTGATCTGATCCACCTTAAAAATGTTCTTTGTTAATAACATTACAGATGGAATAGAAGCTTTGATTGACCAGAGTGTGTGTCATCTCATTTGGCTGCCAAGTTGAACTTTAGGAGCTTTTGTTTATGTAGTTATAATAATTTTCTCCTGACAGACAGTTCCACTGTAGCTATAACAGTGGGTTCCACTAACAAGTACTTGATGAAGTTTACCATTTTTACCCAGTCAGTGAAGTAGCATTAGCCTTTAGCATTAGCTCACCCACAACTCTCACTGATGGTTCTGACTGACATTCCTGCAGCTTTGCCTATTTTTACGTCTATTTTAACATAGACACTTCTGCTCCCAATAGCCAACATGGTGATGGCTAAATTACAAACAACCAATTTCAAAATGAGATTTGAGAAACCATTATGTGAAGTTATAGTTCTATGGTCCTCGCCTTAACTCATAATATTAATATACTAATTGAGGAAAGGTATATGCATATACAGGCTACCTCTACCATCGTCAGGTGTTTAACAGTGTGATGTTCAGACAGTTGCAAAGATCAAGTCAATGGTCAAATCAAGAGTTTTTTGTCTTTATTTTTTATAATCTAATTCTCTTTAAAAACTACTATGAGATGTTTGCTTTCACACACTGGCTGTTTAAATTGGCATCATAGATTGATATGGTATCACAGAATTAAAACCAATACACATGCACATATGCTAACAAAAACACGGTGGTGCTTAGTTGCTGAAGGCCAAACAAAGCAAGTAAAAAAAAAACAGCATGTTGAATACAGACAAAAACTGATAGAAACTGTGTGGCGGGAACATGACAGGAACATCCTGCATGGGTAACAGAACTCTCCTGTGAAACTTCACTTCCTGCACTTAAAACAATGTGGGGTGAGCTTGTCTCTTGAAGCAGGACAAGCTAGTAGTCTTGTTTACAATCCTCTAAAGCAGGTCTTCCTGTCATTGTCCAATCCGAAATCCACTGGGCCAAACACAAGGCAGCTTTTTGGACTCTGGGGCATAGCTCTTTTTTTACCTCCAAACATGATTAAACTCAACGCCGCGGGCCATAGTCGACACAGAGTGTCTTCTGAGAGCTTACGTCATGTAGCTTAGTCATGCTGGTCATGAGTTTGAGTCTGTGCGTCTGTGTATGTGTATGTGTAGTCCAGGAAAATTTAGCATATGTGGTGGGAAGGGTGTGTCTGCATATTAGAATAATGCCTTTGACTGAGGAAAAACATGCTGTAGATAGCCTGGGGTGGATTTTTATCAGGGCAAAGCCAAAAAGTCCCCATCCAAAAAAGCAAAAGTAAACCATCCAACTGTTTACTCTTCTGTCAGAGGACAAAGTCTCCCTCCAGAAAACACTGTGAGTGTGTGACCTTTAGGGAGGGTGTGTCTGTCAACTGACAATGATACCGCCAACACGAAGACTTACTTAGCAGTCTATTAAGTTTAACAATCTGGGGACTTTGAACAAATCACATGGGCAATCTATGTTGATTTCTTCAAACTCTGGGTGAATAAAATCTAAAAAAAAAAAAATTACCTGAAGTAGCAGCCAGAAAAAAAATGAAAGATTTTTTTCACAGAAGACCTTTTGATATGTCACAGAAAGGAGAAACAGGTGGAAATAATCAGAAAAAATGGTGGCTGAGTCACTGCTAAACTGGTGAAAATAGACATGCTGGCTTATGACACTACAGTCAATACTATTACTAACATCTGTGTTTTTCCTACGATGAAAAGTCAAAATGTCTGCTGTGAAAAAGGCCTGTGCCCAAGTCCTGCTGGCACTTTTTCTTTTTTTTTCCCCCCAAAAATCGTTCTGTCCATTTTCCTGCTGTCATTGAGGATAGATTCAGTACACCTGCTGGCCACTGTTTTTTGGTTCATACTCTCTACTGTGTTGCTATGAAAAGGTTGTCATTTCTAACACAGTAATAAAGGTCATTGTTAACAGATGGAGCACAACTTCACTGATCATTTTTGCATGACAAAGCTGAATTACCATTCTGAAAGTCTTCGCCTGCAAAGAGGTGCTTGAAAACAAAGTGTCAACACACTTTTTAGCAAAGTTAAACGGGATATAACAACCAGTTTTACTTGTTACTGCAGTTATAGTATGCCAATAATAAAATAACACAAAATTTGTTATTTAATACTTGTATATGAAAGATTTGCTTGTGCTTCTGTACTTAAGAGAAATTTTAGAATCTATGTTGCATGAAGAACTTGTACTAGTCTGAGGCACTTAAGAAGGAGCATGAATTCTTATGAAAAAAAGTACCTTACATAAATCCTATTGGCACAAAAATAGCGTAACATGAGAATCTTTGGTGATTTGGAAATTAACAACTTTTTGTTATTAGTTGTACTTACTGACATTACTCCCTTGTTCCTTACTGTTGCTGCCATCTGGCATCCATTTCATCATCTTTTGCTCCTCCGAGGGATTTAAGTTTGCTCTGTCGGTGGGCTGAAACTCCTCAATTTGCTTTCAGAACACCTTTATCATCACTACGCAACCACCATATCATCCAACCAGGTTAAATAAAGGTTGCAAATTACTCCAAAACACACAGATGCTCATATAGAGACTAACGACCCTTGTGTTTGTTGACATACAATAGGAAATTTTCTGTGGAATTATTTTTCATGGGAACATAGAACACTCATACGGGATTAAAATCCCAGATGACATCCTTGTTTTCTGGAAGTTACCAGAGGTCTACTAGTAATACTAATCATGAGCAAACAGAGTTATAGAAATAAGAACATGGTAGATACAGGCAACAAAGGCCATTGGTAACTTAGAAATAGAGTTCACAAATATAGACAAATGTCCACACAAGTAAAAGATGATGAACAAATCTTCCATACAATAACTTAAAACTGCTCAAGAGATGTGGTCTGCTAACTTCTAATCACTGAGTGACACTCAATTAAAGTGGACAACCAACGTTTAGCAAATACATGTGTATGTATTAGAGCTGCATACTATATTGTAGAGCATCGTCATCGCGACATACTTGTACGCAATAGTCACGTCACAGGTCCTGCAATATAGGAGGCAAATGAAGTCCATGTGTTCTCATCCAATTTCAAGGGTACCTGACACACACTGCACACAGCCATCCACCAATCACAATCGTTCTTAATCAGTTTACTGAAGCAGACCACACCCCTGCACATGGAGCGAGTTGCTGGAAACAACATTAAAAATGAGCGACAAACATGAGAACATCACCAAAACCAGAGACTTGGTAGCAAAAAGAAGTTATCAGTCAGTTATCTGGAATTATTCAGCTACAGAAGGATGATACTAAAACGTGTTCAGTGTCGACAGCGTCTTACACCTGTTGTCTCAAAGAGAGTTAACTCAAGTTTATTTTGACCATTTACGTCAGCACCACACAGCTAATAAATCCTCCAGAGTTATTTTTCAAACCACAATAAATATACTTTTTTTTTTAAAAATGGCAATGCCAGTTTTTTTCCAATATTGTGCAGCTCTAGTACGTATACATGTATGTATAAATGACATAAGTGGAAGATAAAATCTGTTTTATTTGATCTTTTATATATTCTTTAGAGATAATGTCCCAGGTGTACTTAAAGAGTTGCTGCTGTCTACCTTCTGACTCCTGACCCTGGAGAGCACAACCTAATCCAACACTCCTTGCACGACGTTCCCGTTAATCCTAATCCAACCTGACACATTACCCGGAATAGAGGTTCCTCGCCACAACAGTTGGGACTGTGAGAAAGTCAGTAGTACAAGTATAAAAAAACAAGAAACTACAGTGTGGCAACATGAAACTGTAAACATATGTCTATATTTGAGTGAAATAATGATCTCTGAGGTTGACCATAAAGCATTACTAAAAGTGTTCCAGAACTAACTTTATGCAGCTCAGCAGGTCACACTAAAAAAAGAAAAATAATCTAGGTGTGGCCTGATTATGATGGATAACTGAATTTGTGCTCAGTCTAGCCTCTCTGTTCCTGTAGATGGTTATTATCCTGTGACATAAGCAGATAATGTAGGCTATTCAAATTCAGATAGTCTTTACAGAGTCGGTGTGTAAACCCAGGTGTGAGACGATAATCTGAGGAAATGCTGATGCCGATGAGACTGAAAACATGAATGTAGCCGTTAAACCACCAGCAGGCAGCAGCACACCACGATAGTTTGAAGCATATACAATCAATCCTAGGGATCAATCTGTGTGTATCTGGGTGGGGCGGCCTCAAAATCTGTGTGCTTAAAAAGGCAACAGCACACTTCCTGTTGGCTCCTGCTCAGATAGATGCTCTAGTAGAGAAGACAGGAAGTGGTTTAGTTGTAGCTTTGCTCATCTCACGAAAAAGACAGTTTTCACATCACAGTACTTGATAATAACAGAAATAATCACACAAATTGACTCAATGTAATGTTGTAATAAACTACAGGAGAAATATTCACAATCCTGGTGTTGTTTTAGTATTTGATCTGATTATTTGAACTGTCAGAGAGTCTAAGTGCACAGCAGAAAGTGAGCCACGCTTTCCACTAAGTCAGCACCTCCCCTGTCGTAATCGCATGCAATTGTTTTCAGCTCAGTGGCATCATCTCACGTGCAGGTGGATTCTCTCTTCAAGTGTCATTTCAGCACTACACTACTCAAAACATCTGACTCTATACTCCACTAACTATTATTTTAAATAACTGACACACCACTCCCTGTTATGTCTACATCATTCTTAAGCAAATAAACTAATACAAAATCCATCCACTTAATCAAACATCAAGCAACAGCACACCCAAGTTCTCTTGGCCCTTACTAGTGACAATGCAAACAGCGTAATGGAAGATGGCTTTTGTCAATATGTGTCACTACTTTTTCCCATCATCCCCTTCTGTCTTACCGTTTGGCCTCCTCCAAGTGACACAAGTACTCGTATGCGATGTTCTGTCGTCTCCTCTCATCCATCTCCTCAGCCGACAGCCTCTCATCATCCTGAATGGCTAAAAGGGAAAAAAAAAAATTGTGTGATTAAATTTGTTTTCATTTAAAGTTTCTTGGATGAGTCCAAATGTGAAGAAGTGATCAGCATGTGTAATGAGGATATCCACACTGCCTGAGTCATTCATGCAAACATTTCAATTAAAATAATTAATGTTTTACATCACTCAGAGTAAAATGTTTTCTCCTCTCTGGACACTTCACTAAACATGGTACTAAAGTACTATCTAGTACCCACTGAATACCATTCTACAGTATGTCATCTCTGTATTCATCATGACTTTGTCACTATGACTTCATCTGTGATTCATAAGATGAACTCATGCTTAAAAACAACCAACACAAAAAAGCATTTGTTGTTAATGGAGGTTTATTTTAATTGCTAGGAGCTTGACTGTTCCTTGGAAACTGTAATGCATTCCACGCTCCAGTGAACGCCTCTGGGAGAGAAAGAGGAAACAGCCATGTCACAGTCGCCTTAGCAGGGTGCCCGACTGACAAGTGACTTCTGCTGAGAGTTGACCTTTACCTGCTGCTTAATGAGCTCTCCTCCCCTCGATGCTGCTTAGCCCGCTCTAATCCAATCAAATCTCTTTATTTCTGGCTGAGTAAAGGGCCAATCTGAGGCCCGGGAGGATCTGAGACCTCTCCAAGTGCACTACGCTCTGGATTAGACTACTACAGCAAAATATTCACAAGATAATTTTTTTGATTACAACGGAGCTTATTTGTTTTTTTGGCAGTGGGTTACATTAATATTAGCACCTCTAATGATGCCAAGTTCTAAAATTTGCTGCTTGACTGCCAACTGTGCAGAGAATACAGAGCAATATTGTGTGTCAACAGGCATATGTTGGTGATTTTGGCGCCTTTTACACTATAAGTTATCATTAGTTTCTTGCATAAGGTGCAAAAAGTGTCAACCAGGCACTAATTAAGTTGCTCCAGAGATTTTTTTTTAGTTTACACTTAAAGACATTTTAAAGCCTTAAATTGAGATAAGTGGATTTTAGACTTTATTTGATTATGGATGGATAAATACTGTTGTAATTCTGAGGAGGAGAACACCTGAAGAAACACTGACACTACTCTGGTGCTTATTGTTCTAAATGTACAGATATATTGGCTTTAAATTCATGTAAACCATTGATTCCTCATACATCACTGCAACGTAGCCCAGCTGAAACAACAGCTGCAATGCTCCATCGGGATGCATATTATAGAATATTGTCAGATTGTTGGCTACATGTAGTACTGTAGCATGTTAACACTTTTAACTACTTAGGTTGTGTTGTTACCACATTGCAGTTTACACAACAGATATCGTTAATATTTGGGAACTGTGATATATGAATGCATATTGGTTTATTTATTTATTTTGTGGGACTAAGAGTATCCTATACAACAAGAGCTCATTATACATAATGAAAAAAAAATGATGCTTTAGTTCTATGTACTTACAATAACATAACTGACAATTCTATAATAGTTATGCATTTGTCAGCTACAAAAAATACCAGTATCTCAAAAATATAGCACAAGCAATGGATACTTTCACTTTTAAGTAAATTGTTGATAATTTTTCAGTAAGTGTTTCCTCTCTAAAATGGAGGAATAGTCTGTCCAAAATCCCCAAAAATCACATCTTCATACATAACTAATTCAACATTCATTCATCCCGTGTAATACAATCATTCCCATTTGTAATCACCAACGTGCAATATAATTATTCTGTACATTCAACCATCCTGTGCAATACATTCTTACTTTTTTTTATATTCTCAATATTATTCTTTTATCTTTATATTTGTATATAAAGCTAACTGCACTGTCTGGTAGGACTTTTATTTTGTACATATTTTGCAACTTATATTTTATTTACAGCTACCTGTGTGGACTGTTTGTACTGAAAAAGAAGTTCTCCAATCTCATATATTCCATATAATGACAATAAAGGGCATTCTATTCCATTCTATTCTATCTTTAAATGTATTTTTTTGGTTCACAACACAAAGAAATTAATTTTACTATCAAAATGAGGAACAGAAATCAGAAAATATCCCCATCTAAGAAGCCAAAATCTCAGACTTTCAACCTTAAATTCCTACAACAATTATCAAAATAGTTGTCAATCAATAGTTGACAGCTAATAGATTAATCATTGCAGCTCTACTTCCTGTACAAATGTGTGGTGCAGTCCAGCTGTTATGAGACCAATCTGCATCTTATGAACCCCTCTGCTCTTACGCCAGCTGTGCAGACATCCGTTGGGATGCTCCCCATACAATACTGTGAGGAAGATGTGAGGGGAACAAAAAAAAAATAACAAAAAAAACACAAGCTACATACTACAATATTTACACACAAACACAAAAAGGAAAGATCCAGTCACCAAATGTTTTCTGTCCCCTTGACTACAGTCTGCCCACATGTATATATCAGTGACCCGGCCCTGCCATTGACGAGAAAACAATGTTTTACACTTATGTCAGAGGAACCCCCACTGCATCCATTACACACCGACACACTCACATACTTCCTGGAAGAGTCTGTCTGCACTCTTGAACTAAGCGTTATATTTAACCCTCAGGATGAGTTTTGTTGCCTTTGTGTGTCACAGTATCACCGGACCCGAGTTATAGGCTCTGTGATTATGACTCATGCTTTTGTTCGGCTGCAGCAGGTTTTCCTAACCATTTGGGGGCCAACTGCAAATCAAGATGACTTTGTTTTAAGGTTGGCCTGTTTCACGGACAAATCCATAAAATACGGTTAGTCTGACATTTATTGAAATTAATTCCAGAGAAAGACTTGTGCTTTTGGCTCCGTAACAGAACTCAAAGGTGAAAACTGATAGAGGTTCATTTGAGATGACTTTAGCCAGTATTTTTACAATGACAAGGCCGAAAAAATACAGCAACACTGCAGGTTATTGAGACCACCATCAAAGTCTTAATAACCCACTTTTTCTGAAAATCTTTGATATATTGCTCATGTTTTATAGTAGTTGATATAACCCAACTTTATTGAGAGCTCTACTTCAATGCACTTTTATTTATATGGAGCCAATCATAATATGTGATTATCTCAAGGCGCTTAACAAATTCAGAAACCCACCAAGAGCAAGTCCAAGGTGAGAGTGGGATAGAAAACTGTCTTTTACAGAAAGAAAAACCTCAGACATAACCGGCTCCAGGTTGGACAGCCAATTTATCGTCCCTGGCAGAGGTTGAACTTGCACATAACTTGAGCAACAACATTTTATTCTACACCACAATATCTCAGACACAAATATTGTGCTTCTTCTCACCACAATTGCCTGACTTTAGTTTTTTCACCTTCCTCCTCTCCAGCAAATGTGTTCATTTCTGATATTTCTATTCCTTTTAGACTAAACATGCCATTTCAAAATATGGATGAGCTAGAAAAAACTGGACACACTGAATTTTTACAGACACAAAGTTCTCACAGGATAGCAATCACACATACATATGATATGAGCTTGTGCAATATGACGCATTGCAGCAGAGTTAACTACAAACAGTCCATAGAGTTGATAAAAATGAGCCTAACCTTAAATATCCAGAGCAGTGAAAGACTACTATTACTTTAATGTACCAGTAATATTATTTCCACCCTTATATATAAATGTGAGACACTGACAGGGACCATTTGCTATATACAGAACATCTTTACTTTGCTTACTGTAAGAAAATAATCTAAGCCAGGGGTGTCAAACATACACCAAAGAGTTAAATCTGGCCCACTGGATGAGTTTGCAAAGTGTAAAAATTACACAACAGACATAAGCAGTCTTGACAAGTTGATCTGATCATATAATTAAATGCTATATTTTTTCAGTTCCAGATGCCTGATGTTTAATATCTGTGTCTTTGTAGATCCACTGTCATCTCTTAATTGATATGTACATGTGTAAATGATAAGCTGAGGCATAGTATTGTTAAAATTGCACTTATTTTTTTATGAGAAATCTCAGGTTGTTCATGGAAGTTCAGGTTATTCACATTTCTTTGAGAATGCAAACATTTCCATCCAGTCAGTACTGTTTTGCCTAAAACAAAGATCAAGATGTGACATTATTTATGTTAATAGTCTGTGTTATTATTTTACTGGTCTGACCTGCATATGTGGCCCCTGCACTGAAAAGAGTCTGACATCCTTGATCTAAACAATACCTCCATTTCTGATTAGTTGATGAAATTCAATAGTATTGGAGTTAAAAGTTTGCACTGATGACATAACTGACTGGTGTTATCTCTCACAGTGGACTTTGCCCACAGATGTTGGTCAATGACTAGAGCCCTACTGTGAGGACTTGATTATATTACACGCAGTTGTGAAGGACTTGCTTTATATCAGTTAGCTAAGATGCATTCTTAACATACTGAAGGAGTCAGTTATATTTGCCAGGAGCAGAGGCTGCGAAATGAAAAGTTAATTTTTAACCTATGAGAAAAAGCCTTATGTGTAGACAGGCTGATATGCTGGCGAGAAACTATTAAATAAATAAGGGATATAGACGTGGTTACCTGAGGACAGTGTGAGGAAAATAACTTATGCTAGCAATTCGAAAGCTAACTTCATCAACTACAGTCTGCACTGAAATGACTAGTGTTAAACATGTCACTGAAAACCAGCTGAGAATTGTTGTCAGTGTGTTTGCTGCTGTTTGATGTGACCACATTTCACATGTATTTTCACACTGCCCCACCTACTGAAGGTAAAGGTGCAGCTAAACCACCTGTTACTCATCAAACAGCCCCTGAAGGCACCTTTCAGTAGCTTGTTTTCACTACCTGTCATTCACCATATAACAGGGTACACTAGGGTTTTGTTAACGGGAGGGTACCGTTGGAAAAAAGGTACTTACTTCCATATCGTGGTTTGTGTAAAGTCGCAGTGTCTTCATGGTGCATCCTGCCTGGTTTCCTCCACTTGTGAACTCGTCTGAACTGGAAATAACTTCAGTCACCGAGTCTCCGCACTGTACCGACACGGAGGAAATTCAGTTTGCGGGAAAAGCGCAGAGAATGGCGCACCGGAGTCTTCATGAAAGTGGAGGCTGTTATTTGCAGCAGGCAAACCCCATGGTGTGCCCTTCGCTGGCTTGACTGGTGAACTTGTGGAGCGCTTGTAGTTTGTGTTATCTTCCACACTCTAAGATGAAATGATTGACGGGCAGAAGAGCGTGCGCACTGCGCCACCTGCTGGACCAATCTGGTTCATGCTGCATTCACTTCCACTAAAGAAAAATGGGAATTACTGCTTTTTACAAGATTGAAGAGAATACATGTACATCTACAGTCATGGCCAAAAGTTTGGGAATGACACACAAGGATTATTTACTTGAATGTGATTTATTTGTTAATAAAAGTAATTGAAACACACACACACACACACACATATATATGTATACATATATATATGTGTGTGTGTGTGTATATAAAATTTGTCAGTGTACCTTAGAAATGTATGTAAAGTAAAAACAAAAAAAAAACAAAAAAGCAGCAAATTTTGTGAATACAGAACTTGTGTTTTTCCCAAAGCTTCAGGCGATGACTGTACACTGAACAAAAAAATGTAAACTTTTGTTTAAATTTTTTTGATTTTTTGGGATTGGGGTTGTATTTATTTGATTCACTTTCATCAGTGTCTCCAGTCACGGCCAAAAGTTTTGTGAATGACACAAAATAATTATTTGCTTAAATGTAATTTATTTGACAATAAAAGTAATTGAACCTATACAATTTCTTTAATTTTTTTGTCAATGTACCTTGAAAATGCATGGAAATACTTTTTTTTTTTTTAATTAGGCTGCACATTTTGTGAAAACAAAACTTGTGTCATTCTCAAAAACTTTTGGCCATGACTGTTCATTTAACTGTTCTTTAGAGGTTTATCAGAATTTTATTGACTTATAGTCCTCTGTATTTTTCATTTTCCATTAAAAATAAGGTATTTTTCAAATTCAAATTCAGAAAACTTTATTTGTCTCCAGGAGACATTTTAAGGGACATATGAGCAGAACGACTTGAAAAAGGACAGCATGTTTAAAGGCACACTTATTAAAAAGATCTAAATAAAAAAACTAAACAATATATACACTGTATGTCCAGTGCAAACAGTGCAATGCAAACATAAAATCAAGGCACTTATATATTAAAAAAAAAAAAAAGTATGAAAAAACAATATGAACATAGTAAATCCAGCACAGACAGTGAAATGTAAACAGGAGTGGGCAGGGGTTATAATTTTATCGTTATGGTAGAGGTAGCAGTGGTTGAAAAATAATAAAAAAAAGCAGAGACATAGTGCATGTCAGAGTGTGAAGAACAGATTTAAGGTACATTTTGATTTATTTATTTTTTTAAATTGGGAGAGAGTGTTTCTTTAACATTTATCCACTAATTGTGTAAATATTTGTGAAAAATCTGAGTATATGCAGACATTGTTATGTCAAAACAGATAAAATCTAAAGAACAAAAAAGCAACTTTTTCAACAAAATATATCTAACTAATTCTAAAAACCATGATATACAACCACTGTCATTTGTCAAACTACATGGAGTGTTCATCTTCATTTTGGAGCTTTTGAACATCAAACTGGGTAGGTCATGTCCGATGATACAAAGCTGAGAAAGAACATTTTACCTGAAATATTTTCATTTCATTTCATTTCATTTATTTCGTTTCGAGCTCATGCACTCCAGGTACAGTGGCAATTTCACATACATGTA
>JAPTGZ010000028.1:25436392-25450102 GCA_029814645.1 Fowleria isostigma
TTCTTGATAACCAAAATCACTTAAGTTCTTACATCAATAACTATGGCATTGTATTGACAAAAACAGTTCTTTTAGGCATTCCATGTTTTCTTTTCTGTCTGTTTTAGTCAAATATACACACAGGAGTTAGTACTTCATTGCATAACCATTGTTTTTAATGACTTGATGATCTAATATTTTTTTCTGTGACCGTATGGGACCTGTATCCGATCTATTAAAGCCAGTTTGAATAGCAGTTTTTTTCAAATACAACCCAGTCCACTTTCATATGTGGTCCTAAATCTGATATACATCTGATATTGTGCAATACAAGTTCATTCTGAACGGCCAGGTTGTATTTATCCAACCTTTATGTCATTGAAATGCGACAAATGTCACAATTCTGCATCCCATATTTAAAACATATTTACTTTGGTATACACAGTGCTTGCCTGCATGCAGATTCAGTTCAATCTCAAAACTGATAGAAGTCGCATTTAATGTCTAGTATTATCATCATATTCATCTTTATTTCCAGACTCAAGAGTCCATTTAAAAAGAAACAAACAAGCAATAAAAACAATAAATTAAAAAAAACAACTGTAAAATCACAGGATAAAAAAAAAAACACAAGGTAAAATATGAACGAGCACACATACAAATCAGATTTCACCCAAAAATCCAAATTGTGCATTAAAACCTACTGTCTGAACATAGTTTTACACTTGAACAAATAGACATTAGTGTTAATTAAGTCGAAAGCTGAAAATTGTGACCTAACTCAAAATAACATTTCGATTAGGTGGGGATGGTCAGAGCTTGTCCAGTGTGTGATAGTGTGTGTATGCATGTGTGGTCAGATCTGTCCTGTGTGTGTGCGATTCCCGTGTGTCTAGGAGCTGCTCACCACAGCCCCTAATGAACACTGAAGCCTTGTCAGGAGGACACAAATCACAGGCCAGCTCCAGCTCCCATAATGCAATTTTACTGGGCAAAATGACACTGCTGATTCAAGGTGACTCTGCTAATCCCTTTTGGCTCAATGGATGACTTCCATGGTTATGAGCGCTCTACTTTAGCACGGACTGATAATTTTTTTAATGCTATTATTGATACAAGCAGTGTCTGAGATACTGTACCTACAGTTTGATTCATAAAGACAGGGGGTTTTTTTGTACAAAAGTCAAATTGTGAAACATTTTTTATCTGAGATGGGATTTTTTAAACTTTTTGTTGGTGCTGTATCATTTCCAAATGAAACTGATAGCATATATGTAGGGAAAGGTAACTCTCTCTATCACTCATATTTCACTTTTAGTCAGCGTAAATGAAAACTGCACACAGTCATACACACCACATCAAAAGTGGATGCATCCCGGTGCAACCCTTCAGTCAGAGAATCAATGAAGTGTATGTCGAGGCCTGCTGTCAGCGGTGATGAAGCACAGAGGACTCCGACGACCCCACCTCACCTGACCGCAGATGACGAGACCCCGACAGGGCACACAGCCCGAGCAAGAGCAGCAATCACAATCAAACTGTGCGACAACCAACACTCCCAAACAAACAAACATATCTCTGTTTCAGCCTTTTCATGTTTTCTCCCTCTCTTCCATTTCATTTGTCCTGTAGCGACATGTAACTTCGGGTCTGTTGAAATCACAACATCCTTTCTTCCCACTCGGGCAAAATAAGTCCTAACCTTTCACAATATACCCAATCTAATATTTAATAATTACAAGAGAATTGTATTTTATATATAAAGCAAGAATGGTGAATAAGGAATTTAATATAAGGAAACTATAGACCAGGGGTGTCAAACTCATTTTAGTTCAGGGGCCACATACAGTCCAATATGACCTCAAATGTGTCAGACCAGTCGCATAATGACCTATAAATCATGAGTATCAAACATGCAGCCAGTGGGTCAAAACCAGCCCGCTAAAGGTTTCATTTTGGCCCACAGGATGAATTTGAAAATGCAAAAATTGCTCTGAAGATATTAACAGTCAAGGGTATTGAACTGGTTTTAGTTCAGGGGCCACAAAAAGCCCAATATGATTTTAAGTAAAATATTAGCATAATAAACTATAAATAATAATGACTCTTAAGTTGTCTTCTTGGTTTAATGTGAAAAAAATTATATTAATTAATTAACTATATAAATAATTACAACTACAAATTTTTCTCTTTGTTTTGGTGCAAAACATTATATTAAAATATGAACATATTTACATTAACAAACTATTCTTTAACAATAAATTGTGAATAGCCTGGACAAATATAAATAACCCAAAATGTCTAAAGAAAATTTTAAGTAAAATTTTCACAATATTCTGATTGTTACAAAATCACTTTTATATTTATAGATACAGTACATAATGCACCTGTATAAATGATGCTGATGCATAATATTATTAAAATGGCACTTTTTTTTAAATATGAATTTCTTCTTTCAAATTCTGAACATCTCTTTTGTTTGGATAGTTTTTAAATGTCATTTTTTTTTATTAAAACAAGAGAAATTATATGTATATAATAAATATTATGTTATTATTTTACTGATCCGATCCACTTGAGATCAAATTGGGCTGTATATGGGCCCCTGAAAGAAAATGAGCTTGACACCCCAGCTATAAATAATGTCGTCCAACCCTTTCTCTATGTTTTTGACTGAAAAAAGTAGTTACACCATAAAAATGTTTATATCTGCAAACTATGCTTACAGAAGTTTGAATAATATGAACGTCTATGAACAACCTGAATTTTTTTTATGAAAAACAAATGCAATTTAATATTATGTCTCAGCTTATAATTTACAGATGTGCATTGCAATTTACAGATCACAATAGATTTACAAATGCACAAAACATCCAGTAATAGGCATAATATTGTTAAAATTGCACTTACTTCTCTCACAACATTTCAGTTTATTCATATTTTTCAGGTTAATCACAATTTCTGTGACAAGATGGTTTGTAAAAGTAAACTTTTTTTTATGTAATTTTACTCTTTTACACTAAAACACAGAGAAATGCTGAATGTAGCCCCTGAACTGAAATGTGTTTGAGACACAAACTCATCCCACAAGTGACTGGACTTTTGGAGGGTTCACTTTGGCCCATCCCTGCTATAGACTATATAGACGAGAACACACAGGGTTAATATAGTGTGTGTACATTACTCTGAACTATGTGAGGATGGCTGAAAATAGGTCTTGCTATGGCGATACCCCCCTGTCCACATGATGGATAGCAACCCTGCTCTCCTTTAACCTCTTTAAAATACAAAAAAAAAAAAAAAACACCAGGTCAAGTATCATTGCCTTAAAAGTTTCTCATGCAGGAACATTAAGACAAATATAGAGATTACACTTAAGGGGATTTTGGTCATACATCTAACTCAGGCGTGTTAGAAAAATGTGGAGAATTGAATGTTAAAAACCTGTGTTTGACTAACTCAGTCCAATTTAACAGAGCCGTAGCTTACAATGAGTCATTAGTCGAAAGTGCCATAGTAATGAAACTACTAATGAGCATTTTAACTGAGAAAAAACTTGACTGATCACAGTCTATTGCAACGTTATGACAAATGACGCAGCAGAAGAACTCGAAGCATGAAGCTATTATCGGCACAGTGAGAGTTTTCTGCCATCATCAGGATTAATGTGTGTGTTGGTGTCAATCTGCTTTGATCAGTCCAATATTCCTCACACAGAATGGTATTTGTCGTAAGAAACTAAAAGATTATTTTAATTTTACGATTTCAGGTCTAAAATTACTTGAGGTATTATTGATTCTATGTTTTAATTACATTAACTTTCTGACTGTTCTTAGTGGAATGATGCAATAAAATATTATTACAAACAGTGTAAATATGATTAATTTCAATTACAATCTGTTATAAAATATAGGTAAGTTACAACCAAACTATAGCAAAAATGTCCCTGTTTTCACTTAGTTTGGGTTGATTGTGACAGTTTTTTCTGTTGCTATACAAGTAAAAACTATATTTTTGCATCATTTAGGACAGAGGTCTTCAACAGGGGGTCCATGGCGGTACTACAGGGGGTCATGAAATGTTTGGTTGTTTAGACAGTTTTTAATATTTTTGAAAATATTTTTAACATTTTTCCCCCACAAATTTAAATGTCTTTTAATATACATTAACAGGACTCCAGTATATTGTAGCAAATGGTTAAATGGAGGCAGGAAGTTATCTTTCAGTCAGAAATGAACACATGAACTCTGTCAAGCTCTGCACCTGTACATCAGCGTACAGGTACATTTATACATTGAACTATGATCAGTTTATTTTAAAACAAAATTAAATATAATATAGCAGGGGGTCCCCACTCCATCAGTTTGGGGGTCCATGGCCGTAAAAAAACGTTAAAGACCCCTGATTTAGGAGTTTTTCAATATTCAGATAAAGAAATCATTATGTTAAAGTGACTATTAGTGAAGTAGTAAAGTATAGACAGTGCTTTTATTTATTAATTTCATGACCTGATCTGTATGACCCCCCCTGAAAAGCATATTATACAAGAGTTTAACATCATCCATGATATCTGTCAGATTAACCAGCCCTAAATGATCATGTGATGGTTGGACGTCCTGGTCTACTCTGTTCTGTTTTATCCACTGAGTCAGTTTCACAGTTTCTGTCCTTTGCCCCATGGGAATCATTAATCCTTTTCATCTCAGTAAGGTTTGACTTATCAGTGTCTTGTCCTTCTCAAAGACATGCACAATCACAGTGTCTTGATGGCTGGTTTGTTCTATTAGCATCAGAAAGAGCAGGTCCAATCTCTAAGTGGGCAGAGCCGTATGTAATCCCATCAAAATGGAGAGCCCATGACCTCATCTGGAAGACGGAGGCTCAACCAGCATGGGATGTCTTCCGTTAGGAGATTTCATCTAACATTGATACCATTACTGACAGAGTGGACGAGGTAGAGAGAGGACAGACGGCATTGGAGGGAATAAGAGAAGTATTCATTTCAAAATACACCACTGCATAAAAGGACAGAAAGTGAAAGACAGGGAGATCCCACTATAAACGATCACATAAAATGAAGATGAGGGGGTAAGAAAAAAAGGATCTAACTATTTATTATAACATATTTGAAACATGTAACCTTTTCGCTGTAACTAAACTCATTTTACATCTTTTTCAGTTCCATTACAGGACAAAATCTTCATTGTTCAGGTTATGTAACACAAAGAACTAAAACTGGAGCTGCAGCACGCAGATATCTGACTTTACTGCTTAGAGTTGTTTTTAGTATTTTGAGGGAAACTGGTTGCTTTTATGCAGTCAGAGAATGTATATATTTTATGTACTGTAGATGTCAGAGTGGTGAGGTGAATGACGTGCAGTAAAGTCCCTCCAGCCAAGAATCGAACCAGACATGACGCTCCAGCGCTGTGAGTATGAGAAGCTACTACTGACGTCACGTTTGATACACAGCTCAGCAAAGAAAACACACATTTGCTAGTACTGTGAGCCTCCCTACTTATACATGGCAGTGATGAATGATACAAAAACAACTATGTTCACCAGAGAGTTTGTTTAGAGCCGTGTTTCTTTTGCGTTACAGAATGACAGCAAAAAACTTTCTGCAAAGTCACTGTGATCTGCCATGGAGAGTGTAAAGTACTGAGATGTGTTATCTGGTTTAGTGTTTTGCATCAGACTGCTGTCAGTTTGATCTCCTTGGTAAAGATCTTTTTGCTGTCTTTGAAAGCCTCACTGAGGACACAATGCTTACAAATAAGATACAAAAACATTGCAAGCAAACCACTGCTCCTACATTTTGGGTTGAAATGATGCATTTACACCAGTTAGAGGTAGGATGCATGAAGTGGTGCATCTATGGGTGGTAATTACAGTTTACTATCGATTATTTATGCTTTACTGTCTAAAATGTATTAGGAATGACATGCAAAACAACTGAAAAAATCCATTAATTTAAAATAGAGTCAAGGAAAAAAATATTAGACCATCAAAAGTCATCAAAAAGAATGATTATGCAGTCAAGTAATAACTCTTGACTAAAATAGACAGACAAGAAAACATGGAATGAATAAAAGCACTGTTTTTGTCAGTACAATGTCATTGATATTGATTTAAAGAACTTATGTGATTTTAGTTATGATCAAGAAAAACAGGGAAAATGGCTAGATATCAGCTCTTAAATTAAACTCTTATGGGCTATTTTTATTATTATTTTATTCATCCAAACAAATTATGTACAAAGCATTAAAATGAACCAGAAATTTAAGAAAACATAGGGTGGTTTAATAATTTTTTCTGCAACTATTATAGGGTCAAAGTATACTTTTTAAAAGCCATGTAGCTTTGCTTTAAGCCTTAACTTGACTAAAATATATAATGGATTTACTGCATATATGAAGATAATGGTCAGATTTTTTTTTTTGGCAGAACCCCCTGCAATGTCATTTATCAACCGAAAACAGGAAAAAAGTTCAATATTGGTGGAATTCAATAAATATCAAGATAACTGGTTTGCTAGAGATGAAGCTGTTATTAAATGCAGGGAATATTTTGAACCATTATAAGATTTGTCACATTGGAGAGGGGGGGAAAAACTTACATCAACTCAAAATCAATTGTTAGCGGCCAACAAACAACAAATTAATTCTGCAATCACTTCACTTCATTTTCCATTGATGGGTGCCTTCTTTGTTAACCCAGCAGGACTCCCACAGCAGCCTGCGGATTGCAAACAAAGCACTTTGCCACAGATTTCCAGTTCACCGGTTGTGTGCCTGTCAATCGCTCAATGCCTCTTGAGGTGCAATTCACGGCTGAGTCAGTTGCCTGTTCCCGCATCTTCTCCTCTTTTTGGTGGCAGCGCAGAGTGCTTTAACTGCCCCGGGGCAGGTGGCTGGATTGCACTACAGCATGCACGGTCCGCAATCCAACAACCCAAAACTCTGCTCATGCCAAGGACAAGCATCTCAGTAAAAGCACGAATTAAAAGGATGTCAAACTGTGAGCACCAGCCAGAAGCCTAATAATCCTGATCAAGCATTTAAACACTTTTATTTGACTTTAGGGTGAATATAAAGGATCTATTCTGCAAAATAGAATTACACAGATGAAACAGAGAGAAACCGAACAACTGCATGAGGTAGTTTTGTATATTGAGTTTTTAACATCATATAAAGGATCTATTCCGTTACTTAGATGCCGCAGAATAGAATTACACAAATGAAACAAAGAGAAACCAAACATTTGAAGTAGTTTTGTATAGTAAACCCCATTCACATGTCCTCACTTCCACTTACAACTAAACCATCTCAACTTTAAGGAAATGATGCATAAAGTTATGAATAAATAATAAGGTTTTTCTGTCTCCCAGCAGCAATCAAGCCATGTCAGACAGCAATATCCCTGTTAAATCCTCATGTAAGGAGCAGATCACGAATGAATCAAAGAGTTTGAGAAAAGGACGGATTTTTCTAACTCGGAAATGTTAAAAGGTCAGCATGTTTTTTAGAAAGGAAAAGTATTTTCTTACCGTAATTTATGGCGAAGAGAGTGGACTGAGCTGATAGTAACCCATTGCATCAGACTCCGCTTTGTGAATTTGTGTGTGGGTTTTTTCCCCCCCCTCTTACTGTAGAAAAGGACCAGAGGCAATTGCAAGCGCACGACAGCGTTTTTCTTTTTTTTTTTTTTTTTTCGACGCAGCCTTCTCTCGCTGCAGTAGGCTACTTTAGAAAACGAAAAGAGAGAGACGGTGGAGAGACAGAGTGGGGAGTGAGGAGGGGGGGGCAGCGTGATCAATAATTGTATTTCACTGAGTGATGCGGGTAATTCCGTCTGATGGAACAATCTTGTTAGGTGACCGAATGACGCGCAACACTGCAACACATGAATGCAAAACAGACGGAAAAAAGGTACGATTTAAGCAGGGAACAGTCACACAGCCGGTGCATTTCTAATATTCTGATCATTTCTCAGTTTAGAGAAATGCATTGTGCGCAATAAATGACCCTGTTCTGGTGTTGTGTGTATGTCAGAACAAAAGTTGTGTGTGTGCGTAATGAAAAAGTTTTTGACTTCTCCATGCGCAAGATCCCACCAAAACCGACATCCTCCACTCAGGTCGTGATTTTTTTTTTTCCTTACGATATTTAGTGATTAAATTGTTTTTATTCAACTTTTTACCCGCTATAGTAGACGCATATCTGTATTTGCGCTCACCTTGTCACGCAGGGTGGACTCGGCGCGTCTCCTCCGCTGTCGCTGTCCGTGGTGCTGACCGACTCACCGGTCACAGTGGATGCTACTGCAAACAGATCATCACGCTTCTAGTGCACGTCCGCCTGTCTGTGGAAAAAAAAACCCAGGTGCATATTACAGTTTCTAAGCAGAGTTCTCGGTTAAAAGCTTTCATTTGTGAGTTCTCTTGCGTGCAAATTTATTCCACGTTGCAACAACAGCTCCATAATAATTCACTTTGAGGCAGGTTTTGTGTCTTAACATCT
Organism: Fowleria isostigma; assembly: GCA_029814645.1. Taxonomy (NCBI): domain Eukaryota; kingdom Metazoa; phylum Chordata; class Actinopteri; order Kurtiformes; family Apogonidae; genus Fowleria; species Fowleria isostigma. The sequence continues at coordinate 25,444,894 of JAPTGZ010000028.1, forward strand.
GGATAAGTGGTCCATCCAAGTAGCACCTTACTCCTGAATATGCATGATCAAGGGTTGTTTTACTGTTTTATTAACTTAACCTGTGCTTGAGCACTTGGGAGATGTTATGCAATAATTCCATGAAACAAAATCAAGACAAAACTAACCATAACTAGGTGCTTTAGCTCACTTATTTTTTGCACTAATAAATTGCACTCAGGGCTTGATCTTATTAAAAACGCTGTTATAACTACAGTGGAATATTTTAATACTTTTAATACTATTTATATTTGCTATTTATGCTTTATACATAGTAGAGTTTTTTTAGGCTACATTGTTATTATTGTATTTAAAGCTTTAGATTCCATTGTATTTTGTATCCATGCTTTGTTTTTAAATTATCTGTCAATTGTTTTATGTAATGTCTTGGTTTTATATTCTGTATTAAGTGTTGCCTGTTTACGTGCCCAGGGTCTGCAGATGTAAATTAGCTCTTAGCTAACTCTGATGCAATCGTGTGACTGCACAATGTCCCTGTCAAATAAACAATAAATGAGATGAAGTGAATGAATGGATGAAAATAAAACCAGTATAAGTATTCCCTTAAACTGTTATGTTATGTTTTACATCATTTTAGTTTAAAACCAGAGTTTTGCAGTTGTGATTCAGGTTCTGTAAATACGCGGGGGAAAAAAAGACCATCCTATTTTTTTTCCTTCAATTTCTTGTTCATTTTAAATACTGCTACAACTAAAAGTACATTTGTGTGGACAAATATAATGATAACAATGAAAATAGCTCGCAAGATTTTAATTGAAGAGCAGATATCTAACCATTATCTATGGTTTTATTGACCATAACCAAAATCACATAAATTCTTACATCAATAGCTATGGCACAGTACTGACAAAAACTGTGCTTTTAGGGATTCCATGTTTTCTTTCCTGTCTGTTTTAGTCACATGATACACACAGGAGTTAGTACTTGATTTCATAACCATTGTTTTTGATGACTTTTGATGGTCTAATAATTTTTCTGTGACTATTATTTGTAATTCACTTTAATATCTGACTTCCCTCACCAGCAAATAAAGCCTTCGGTTGTTTGAACACTTCCATTCTTTCCCTGCCTGTGAGAACCACAGAGGGAGTGATAGTATTGACGAACAAAGCACAAAGATTACACAATCCTGTTATAATAATTACATAACCTAACACAGGCTCTTAGAGATAAGTAGGCTCTTTAGATCAAGTGTGAGACAGTGGTTGCCTGTGTGACTGCTATGTCAGCTCCTCACAAACCCACCAGTGGTTCCTGGAGAAAGTGAGGGAGGGGGAAAAGGGGATGATGGACTGATGCAAACACAAGGACACCCGGTGTTTCAGGATCTTCAAAGCGTATACCTTTACCACGCATTTTTGCTGCTTCCTTCAGTTGACTAAAACACAACCTCAAGAGCTGCATTTTAAAGCAGTTTATCTGTGGAAAATTCTGAGAATAGCTTGGTTGTGCTTTTGTTTCCCGACTATATACGCCAGCACGGTTCTGGCACTGGTTATGCTTCATATTGAGCACAATAAGATAGTGAGTGGGATTCTAAATGAGGAATATAGTCTGCAGAAATATGTACACAACACAAAAGCGTGCAAGGGTGCATATACACACACACATACACACACACACAAAAGGAAAGGCATCCTCTTCCTCTGAATTTGATGATTCACAGAAGCAGTGACCTAGGGCTTGGGACACTCTGGTTTTTATTCAGACTTGGAAGACAAACCCCCCTCAAGCCATAAGACTCCATTTACTACTGCGGGAGAGCTGAGGAGCACTTAGCTTAATGTACGGGACAGTAGAATGACCCTCAGTCACACACAGTCTACTGCGCATGCCAGTGCTCTCACTCTCTTTTTTCTTGTAAGACTCATTTCCTTTGTCACATCAACATGCACACACACGAGGACTATGCTCATGGATGTGCAGGGTCTTTTCATTACCGTGAAAATGCAATAAATATTAAATTCATGTCTCACATAGCTTTGCAGATTGAATAGTGACATGTACATATAAGGAATTGATGACAAGGGAATACATTTCCTGCCATATTTAATGAATGCATTTCGATATTGCTGGCGGATAATAAAAACAAGTGACACTGTTGGAGTAGCCTTGCTGGTCTAGCGAATCAAATAATACGATAGTTATTATTTTCATACCGCACCCCAGTCTCCGTCCTCATGTGAAGGTACAGAATGTACATGAACATAAATAAATGCAATAGGTAATAGGTCAAATGTACTTCATTCTTCGTATGGCCTTTTGAAACATTTAAGACATTTTTAAGATCATTATTTTGGAAATATTTAATTTTCTTTGGTTGATACAGTATAGAAAGACCAGAAATATGGGAAATAGATGGAAACAACATGCAGTGAAAGATCCAACTTTCTACAATTAATCTATAAAAACTCAAGCAGCCACTAGCAGCCAAGAGTGGTGTAAAACACAGTTTGTCTTCTTTCACTGTCATCAGATATGACCCATCTGGATGTTCAAAGGCTCAGTGGTTACCGTGAAAACACCTTCATCTTCTACAACATTGATTCACCAGTAAAACCTATGGAGTGACAGTGGATGCAGACACTTGGTTTATGTTCAGTTAGTGATAGATTTTGCTGAAAAGGTCACTTTTTTTCAGTCTTTTCTGTTTCTGATACAATAACCCTCAACTATAATCTGAGCTTTTATGAACATCTACATGATCAGTAAATTAAGTATAGGAAAATACCTAATATATACAGTAAAAACACAAAATACAGAGGATAATATGATAATAAATGGTGATAAATCACTTAAGAAAAGTTAAATATTAAGAAAAAAACTATTTTGAAGCTGCGATGTAAGTAGCACGGGTTTTTATGGGTTAAACCAGAGCTATGCTGTTTGGGAATATGTGAGGATGTGGTGTGACCTTGCATGCACCACTTGACTCTCAGGTCACTGCTACAGCAAGTAATTTATAGAATATATAAAATGCAAGGTTGCTTTTCTAAATATGTGGTTCTCAACTACAGCTAGTCTAAAACAGTTGAATTATCGCATAATTCGCATTAAACAAATCAACAAGTGTATATTTCCTCAATAACAATGTCAGTCACATTACAATAGTTTCAGTAGCTCTTTGTTTCATAGCATCCTGCTGCCCAAATAAAAATGGATGAAGTACCTGCACCGCCTGCCATCCTTAAGAAAGGAATGGAGAAAAGGACTGCAACAACTGTCTGCTGCTTATCTTCATCCAGATTATAACAAAAGGATGTGGACACTGATGGTAATTGTTTTTGCCTTGTGGAGATAGATGCTAAGGTTAACTGATTTAGTTTCCATCTTCCCTCTTATCCTTCATGGCTCATCTGTACACATATAGTTGACGACTTTATGCTGCACTAAGCAGTTACTATGTGTATAGATGCTGTATGTTACATAGTAATGGAAGATATTAAACTTCTTTTTTTTTTCCCTCCTACCTGGTTGTTACTGCAATCCAGACATGATGTATTTACACGTGTTGGTGAATACAGAGTCTGAGCAGGCTGAAAACAAAACAAAAGGACACAGTGTCACTGATAGAGAGATGTGATGGATTAGCGCGGCCCAAGGGGGAAGTCCTGGTCCATCAAAATGTAATGAAAACTAATTTGAAAACAGCAGGCAGCTATGAATAACTCTAAGATGAGTTTTGGCAACATTGTGTTCAGTGAGAGGTCATCACTGTCTCATATGAGAAAAAAATGGGTTGATAACATTACGATTGATGATAGCACATTAGTTGTTGTCTTCAGGAGTTATAGCTGTCTGTAGATACGTCTGAAAATCGATCAAGGGCAGAAATGATTTTACACCCTGCTTGTGATCTACTGTTAGCAATTGTAATGCAAATGATGAAATGATACACACGCAAAACCAGAAAATGCGGAGCTTAAGCATTTATGTAATCAGAATAAATCAAGATCAAATGTGAGAAATGTAAAATTGCAGTGAGGGGAAAAAAGTTCCCACAGCAAAGGGAACATGTATATAGCATAGAACATTATTTCTTAATTTCTGTTCTGTCTACCATTGCCAGGTCCTGAATAGTGTAACGTATGTGAGTTAAAGTACCACGGGGGAAGAAAGTCAAATGGATTGTGATTATTGTCCTGGAACAGATTGAACAGGCTACGAGAGAAGAATGTGAGCTGAATCCCATTTCAACACACAAGCTCAGGTGCATTTCTTTTGCTGAAAGGAAGGTGAAATTTACAGAGGGGATCTAAAGAAAGGTTTGAGGCAGTAATACTGGCTTTAATCTAACCGCTATCAACAGTGGCTCATTACTTTTGTCTGTAACAAAGAAAAACATCAAACAGAATAGAAGTCTGTCTGTATTATGGGTCTACATCTTAAACTCAGTCCTAACCTACTGCCTAGTATTTGATGCATATGGATGTAGTCATATGCCTCAAAACACAGACCGAATAGCAAATTTGTCAAACCAGTCAGTCACATGGTGTCAATAAAAAAGAATGCATGGTAAAGAAAGAATGTTACTCTAAGAGAGAGGAAAGTAAAAGTGCAGCCAAGAAAGAGCATGTAATAAATACAACATGCTGAGCAGGAGAATTAAACCAGATTAACCGCTGCATGTTATATTCAGAGCTATTAATGTGCACCCAGTTTGACCACATACAGTTTGCTTATAATGGTTAGCCCTTCACAGAGTAGACACTCACACAGCAGTTCCCTATTCAATTCTTGTTCTTGCACAAAAGCAGACAAGCATAGAAAATTAGCAATTCAACATCAATGGCATAAAAAAAGCGGAGAACCTAGGCACCAGTTGGGATGACAAATATCACCATAAAAGAGAAAGTGATGTACACATCACCAAAACCTTTCAAAACCTGTGAATCATCTGCTCTGAAATGGAAATAAGTAATCTGTGGGAGCCACAGCTTCCTGTCATTCAACAGGAAACCTCCACTCCCCATGGAGCAGCAAGGATTATCCTCTGTGCTGTACAATTTTTGGTTCAAATCCATGGCAACAACTTACTGTTAAGATATGTAAAAATAAAAGAATGTGCTTACGAGTATCTGTGCCATGCTCGCACAAATCTATCTATCTATCTATCTATCTATCTATCTATCTATCTATCTATCTATCTATCTATCTATCTATCTATCTA
>JAPTGZ010000028.1:25483079-25512260 GCA_029814645.1 Fowleria isostigma
CCCTTAAGTAGCTGGGATAGGCTCCATGTGACCCCTGTGACCCTAATGAGGATAAAGCGGGTATGGAAAATGAATGATTGAATGAATATTTATTTGATAGGGACAATGAAGGCAAACATAGTTACAGGCTTGTAGTTGATGTGTTGCATATAGAGTTTATAGCTAGTGCTAATTTTCAACTCCTGTCCCTGGTTGGGAGCATGTCTGTGGATGGTGGAAGAAAACCTATGCAGACACTGGGAGAACATGTAAACTCCACACAGAGAGGTCCCACCCATTGACTGGTGTTGGAATCGAACCCAGGACCATCTTGCTGTGAGGCACGAGTGCTAACCACTGCCCCACCCTATTGGAAACATAATCTTCAGCACTGTTATAAGAACAAGCTAGTTTCAGATCCTGTTCATGCAGATTAACCACAAGGCCTCAATAACTATATGTTTATCTCTGTCTTATGTGAGGTTGGCGGTTTTGTGACTACTAATGTTGAGATCAAACCTACACCCTTGCATTCATGTGTCTCCTGTTTCTTGCAGTTTTCCTGATGTGATGATGCCAGCGTATTCAAAGAACCGCTGGTCCTGTGTTTTCTTCATTGTTTACCTCTCCATAGAGCTCTACTTCATTATGAACCTGGTATGATCCCAATCTGCACTAACCTATTAAAGCAACATCAGATTGATCATTTTATAGAAGTATGATCAACATCACTACAGGTTTTTTTTTATTAGGTCTTTTAATTTCATTGTTGTTGTTTTTTTTAATTCAAAATCCATCTAAAACTAAAACTACTGCATTTTTTTGTAGTCTTTTACTTTGTATTTGACGTAGTTTTCATTAATTAATTACCGTAATTTTCTTTGATCCTCCAGCTCCTGGCAGTAGTGTTTGATACCTTCAATGATGTTGAGAAGATGAAGTTTAAATCTCTTTTGCTTCACAAACGCTCAGCTATCGACCACGCATTTCAGCTGTTAGTAAGCCGACAGGTATGTGTTATTCCAGTGCAGCGTGATGTAGATTTGGTAGAAATGATGTATTAATTATATACAAGTCTCAAAGCTGGTTTGTTTTAGGAAATCTTTTATTTTTTTTTCCTCATGTTTTTTTTCCTCTGTTTTTCCTGTGTTGCTGTTGTTGTCTTCCAGAGGCCGATGGGGGTGTCACTAAAGCAATTTGATGGTCTGATGCGTTTTTACAGACCACGAATGTCTGCCAGGGACCGCTTCCTCACATATAAAGCTCTCAACACCTCAGGAGCTCCTATGCTCAGGTAAATGTCTAACACTCGCGGTTATTCTGCATGCTGCAGCCAGAGCATTCACATAAAATACTGAGCAAAAGTCTCAGGTCACCTTTAGATCTGTTGTTTTTGCAGGTTTGAAATGAGAATACACATTTATTTCTCATTTTTTCTTCACATACAATAAAATACAGAAAATATGTGCGCCGCCTTGAAAGACACAAAAAACTGATCTAAACAGGTCCTAAAGGTTTCAGTCACTATTTAGTGTGACCCTTGACCCCATGACAAGAAGCAGCATAAACAATTAGAAACATCGGACATATGTTGAATGAAACCTGCTATAAAACATCAGAAAATTAATTCAATAAATCTCATCTGAACAAAAGGATTAAAGAGGTCACACTAAACTACCTCTTTGATTTACATAAGTTGTTTTTTCCTTGATATTTTTTTTTACTGCTGTACATACTCCATATATATCCAGATTGTATCTTAATACAGAGACTGACAAATGCATATGTGTGCTTATAAAATTTTTTTTGTAAATAAACATAACTTCTTCAATTTACATATTTTGTTTTCCACAGTTTAGAAGACTTTTATAAGTTTTACGAAGTCACAGGCCTTAAATGGAAGGTAAAATCTTTTGTACATTTGTGTTATGTATATATTTTCCACTCTTTGGTGTTGTTCTTGAAAAGCATGTACTTTTATTTGTGTGTTGTTTAGGCGCGACGCAGCGGTGAATATTGGTTTGATGACCTTCCTCACACAACGTTCCTTATATTTAAAGGCATGTTCTCATTCTGTCTTTCTTGAGTTTCTTCAGTTTGTAACTTGTTCGTCATGTCTACATTGGTGTTGTTTTTTATTCTTTATCTTAACAGGCATTAACCTGCTGGTGAAGTCCAAGGCCTTTCAATATGCCATGTGTAAGTCTGACAAATTCATTCCTCCAGTTGCTCTCACATGATTTAGCTCTCTTTTTGTAAACCTCGTAACTTCTTTTTGTGGCTGCAGATGTGGTGGTGGCCATCAATGGTGTGTGGATCCTTGTGGAGACGTACACACTAAACAGTGAGTTTTTTCCTGGTGAACACGTAAACATGAGGCTGAAGGGAGGTGTATGGTGTCACAGATCTTTGTCCTCCTCAGGTGGATTCTCCTGGTCCAGATTTGTGCCCTGGAGCTATATTGTCTTCCTTACAAGTGAGTTGACTGCCATGTGATATGTATGCGAAACACTGATCAACAATGATTTTGCTATTGGGAGAAACATACCTAGTTTTTATGAGATATGCTGATTCCAAACCTGCAATTAGAATTTCTGTGGCACGTCAGGATGCTGAGATATGCACATCAGTATGTAGCCATTTCATGTGAACAATTCTAAGTGATAATAATTCAGATATTTTCAATGCCTGACAGAAAATTTTGAAGCAGGTTAGTTAGCAAGCATGGTTAATATTAAATTATACAACTAGTATGATAACAAACACAACATATATAAAAATATAACTCATCAAAAATCAGATTTAGTCAACCCAAAGTTTAGTTCTCTATAATGAGATGGTCCCACCCAGGGGTGACAGGATGTTTCATATGTGCAGGACACTCTTTAAATTGGTTTGGTTACTGTTACTTCAGAGAACCCCGCTTCACAAAGACAGGGTCTATTCCTTCACAGTTCATGTGTTCTTTGTGGTTGGGAAGTAACACTCATGTCTTATGAATGCAGAGATAGAATCCTGCACCAGGTAGGAGAATGAGGACCCATCTCAGTCTCTTGTAAAAACCCTGTTAATGTTTGAAACATATGAAATGAATAAACCTGTATTTTAAGTATAATACCTGATATTTTCTGTTAATTGTAGTTTTCTGGTTCTTGACCATCATAACTCTTCTGTCTCATAACTGGACATTTTCTTCTTTGCAAAGTAGCTCTCCAAAGACTAATTTTTTTACACATTTTAGCTGATTTGAGGTCGTAATCTTTGGAATCACATGACTAAAACAAGTATGTTAAGAGAAACAGACAGATTATTAAAACAAAATCTGTTTTTTTTTTTTTTCAAATAAAACATCTTTCATAGTATGACTGTCAATAAAATTGAAATAAAATGCATTATTTATTCTTTATATTCTTCGGGCCACAGACTGGCATCAAGATGTTTCTGACATGGAAACCAGGTACCAAGGGGGTTTCAACCCAAACATGATGCCGATTACTGTTCCTGCAGTGAGAAACTGTCACAGACACCAGAGACAGTGTCTTTTATACAAGCTCACGTAATTCAGAATGTTGATATTTCAGAGAAATTCTCATTTCAGATTTGGAAAATATGCCTGATTTTTACAAAATTATATGTTTTGACGCAAGAAGCAGATGAAAGGGTTTGTTTTTATTGTGTAGTAAAATCAGATCAGTGCTTATATGGTGCAAAAGTGGTGCTTTAATGTACTTATTCTAACAAAAAACTCTACTTCTGTCTGTCTTTCCCCTTTGTTTCAGTTTATGGTGTAGAAGTGTTGTTGAAAATAACAGGTTTGGGACCAGTGGCTTATTTCAGCTCTGGGTGGAATCTGTGAGTGGTACTTAAACTGGGTTTTTTGCATGAATTTTATCTAGTGTTCAGTATTCTGTTGAATAGGAATCGGCGTGTTTCATGCAGAGACAACCAGTATCAGTTCTAACACTGGTCTTTACTGTGCTCATGTCCAGGTTTGACTTCTCAGTGACAGTATTTGCCTTCCTTGGTCTGATCGCTCTTGCCTTCGACATGGAGCCGTTCTACTTCATCGTGGTGCTCAGACCACTTCAGCTGCTCCGGTGGGCCTTCACTTCCCCTCTTAAGATTATTAACATGGTAATCTTTACTCTTAATCTCTTTTTTTTGTTTAATTCTGGTCCATTACCTCTCACAGGTTGTTTAAAATAAAGCAGAGGTATCGCAATGTGCTGGACACCATGTTTGAACTGTTTCCACGAATGGCAAGTCTGGGGTTGACGTTAATCATCTTCTACTATTCCTTTGCCATTGTGGGGATGGAGTTCTTTGCCGGTGTGGTTTATCCCAATTGCTGCAAGTGAGTCCCAATTTTATAATCTCTTATAATAAAAATCTAACTCATGTAGTGTTTTATTGATCATGTTCTGAATTTTTTTCTTTTTTTTTGAAAAGGCTTTTTTAACATTTGTCTGCATTTCTCTGTGATAAAATGAAAAGATGCACGTTCTCATAAAGATTTTGAATATACTGTATGATCCTTGTTTTCCACATCCTCAGTTTAATTTATGCAGTGAAGGATACATTATACTTACATCGTTTTATTCATTTCCCCTCAGCACCAGCACTGTAGCAGACTCCTACAGACTGATCAATGTCACCTATGGAAACAAAACGGTGCTGGAAGAAGGCTACTATTATCTCAATAACTTCAACAACATTCTCAGCAGCTTTGGTAATTCATGTTACAATTTTTAATGACAAAGCAAGAATTGTCTACTTTTCTTACTTAGTGGAAAAAAAAACACAGAAAAACAATGCAATAATTGTTGTATCAGCTCCTTCACTTCTCTAATTGTGTAAACCCAGTTATCTTACTTTGCCTTAATTTTCATTTCTTCACAAGATTGTCAAGAAAAAGGTATAATACCTGGTTTTAAATATTTGTGCTCTTTTAGTCTTTGCTTCCACTCATATATTTATTTTTGAACAAATGCTAAAATGAATGCTTCACAGACCTCCAGGCAGTAATGAAAAATAGTAAAGAAAAATAGTAAAAGAGGGATTGTCAATGCCCAAAAAACAAGCCAAGATTGCCTTGTTTTTTTGTATTTCTGTGCATGTATCTATTTTTGTTTATGTTGGTCATTAATCAAATCCATCCCTTTTTCTTCAGTGACTCTGTTTGAGCTGACTGTGGTCAACAACTGGTACATTACTATGGTACGTTCAAGTCCTTCATCTAAACCATCTCTTATCAGTGTTGACTCTGCAGTCTCATCATTGGTCACGTGGCGTCACTGTTGACCTGCTGCTGTTTTCACTCTCACAGGAAGGAGTGACTTCTATGACCAGTCACTGGAGCCGATTGTACTTCATGACGTTTTATATCGTTACCATGGTGAGTCATGCAGTCATAAGTATTTGTGAAATGCCAGTTGAAGTATACTCTGTATTCTTGCTTTTATCTTTGAGTTGATTCATGTTGTCATGCATGTGTGCGTTGTTTTGTCCATGCTCTTTAGGTGGTGATGACCATCATTGTGGCTTTCATTCTGGATGCATTTGTGTTCCGCATGAACTACAGCCGCAAGAACCGGGAACCACTGGAGAACCCAGAGGGTGGGACTGAGTGTGTGTGGCTGAAGTGTGTGCACTAAGGCAGTTTTTACAAATGGAACATTTTGTAAATACATCCTGCATATTTTTAGATTATCTCAAAAAAAAAAAAAAAAGACAATCAGATAACATCGAATCAATAATTTAACTGATAATGTGCAGGAGATCATGTACTGAGCTGCCTGTCGGCTGTGAATCAGCAGTAGATCAGTGAGTCATCTTAGTGTCTCTGTGTGTACATTTTCTAGATGAGAATGGGATAGTGTTTGAAGTCGAGGTGAGTCGTGATGAAGCTCTCGAGACCCTGGAGCTGTACAAACAGACCTGTCCGGGACAGTCATCGCTCAATTCTTTACAGGGTGTCCTACAAGCTATGGACAGGAGTGGGGTAAGAAAACAGCAGAACATTAACTGTGTCCTCTGCTCCACATGTGACTTCCCACTAATTGTTCCTTCTTTGCCTGGGTGTGTACAGCACTCATCACTGGTGTACCTAGGCCATAGGTCGAGGACAAAGAGTGACCTCAGCATGAAAATGTATGAGGAGGAAATACAGGTGAGTTATTTATCTGTAATCTGACCGGTATGTCCTTTAGCCTGCCTGTCACAATGTCATAACTTTATTCTGTTTGTTTTAACAGGAATGGTATGCAGAGTATTCAAGAGAAAACTTGCCTCAGCCAGACCAAAGCCAGGAGCGGGAGCTGGACAGTCCTGACCCGAATCCATCTCCCTTCCCTGAGCCTCAGCTCAACTCACAGACTGGACCTCATAGCATCAATTAATGCACAACTTAAACAAACATACCTTTGCATTTTTTAAAATGCTAAAACCTCATCACTCCATGTCTCTCCAAGCTCTCCCACTCTCACTGGTTACCACAGAGAAGAACAGGTTTGTGGCCTTTTGGACTGATGCAACGGACACAAACGTTCGCTCCATGTTTGTTACGTCACTGAACAAACAAAAGTCTGTTGCTCAGCAAAGTGGAAACATTGTTCTCTTATGGCCTTTTTCAAAGACAGCTGCTGTAGACCAGCATCTGATGGAGACTGTACCACTACAGTTATTTGTGTATACTGTAGGCCATTTGTGACCTCATGTAAATCATGTAGTACTTAAACCTGATGCCTTAGTTTAACGGCTCATTGACCAGTATTAACACAGACAGTACTTTTACTAAATTGTCAAAAGACCAAAATGAAATCCTTAATACTACTTAAAGCTCAATCCAGCAAAACAACCCAACTGTGTATCTCCTAACTAATGTCTCAAAATATTCTACTTTTATATAACTTCTTATTCTGTGATGTATTTGAGTTAATAAGGGATTTTAATAAACTGTCAAAACTGAAGTGCATGAATGTATTTTTGCAAAAGAAAGTGCTGCTGATAACTGACACAAACCACTGATGCTGTAAGGATTAAAAAAACACAGAACATGGACCACATAATGTTGACTGGTTTACTGTTTTTAAAAAAACACCCCAAACCAAAATAATTTATACTTCTTAGAGCAGCATTATATAAAGCAATTTTAACCTGCTTTCAGTTCATGATTTAAAGTACAAATGACAACTAATTTTTACAACCCCTTTCTTGTTTGTAGGTTGAGTTAAGGCACACTGATTAGATTCAGCAGTTCTTCACAATACCATACTGGCAACTGGTGCTCAGGAGAAGTGTCGAGTCAATTCTTATATAAACAGTGCACCAGTGTACTGTGTGTGTAAAATAAGAGTGCATCCCTTATTTCTCTGGTCTCAGCACCACTTCTACCCGATGTGAATCTTTCCAAACTCGGTGAGGAGTGCAATAAGAAGGAACATGCAGTAGAAGACGAGGAGGAAGCTCCCGTACACTCGGCCCAGGTGGAAGCGGCACAGTGGAACGATGATAAAGGACAGAACCAGAGACAAACCCAGAGATGCTGCAAGAACCCATGTCAACAAACCTGCGGATTCAAGCTGAAGAGGGGAAAAAACACAAAGAAGCCTTATGTTAATGTTTTCCAAATCAACCTTGTGTTACTTGCAACTGTGTATTAATGTTTAACCATAATTATATGCCGGTCATTTGTGTGAGAGGAAGATACCTCCACTTCGGACTGTGTTTTTGCCATCTGCACCAAACATCCCAAACCCACACCAAAGAGCATGTCTGAGGGCGATACAGTCAAGGACACAGCCACTGCTTTCCCGTTGATAGTTAACAACTTTACTGACACTCATGAGAATAAGGATACTGAAAATGATCCCTCCAAAGCAGGCAGAGATGGCCATGCGTGGGTAACCCTGCCTGGCCAAAGTAATGTCTGAAAAACAATCTGAAAAGAGAGATTCATGAAGGTCATTTTGTAGTTTTTAGGCTCCGTCATGTGCTTGTATATGTTTTAAGGAAAAAGGTGAAGCCACACAAATGATCACCTCCTATGCTATTGCCCCAGGCCAACAGAGTCAGTCCCAGCACAGTGTTACTGAGACTCAACACCACACCGAGCATGTGCAGAAGACTGACGACTTCAGAGGCGGCTGCACTGATCAACACTGCACTGACCACGAAGCCTAGAAGAGCAAACAACTGGAGACGGAAAAGAAAAAATAATACAACATAAAAATACCACTAGTAATTATCTGGTAAAGGTGTGCAGAAGATACTTACTGTGTGGTAGGAGGGAGGCTGGTCATTGGTGGTGGTGCAGAAGACGATGGCCGACAGGAAAAGACCCAGAAGAAGAAACAGAAGCCACAGAGGAAACTGCCCCTGGATCAGATAGTCTGCATCTAGATATCAGCCACAGAAAACACATGAACATTTAAGAACAAATTTTACAACAACTGCTGCTCTCTGGCAGGAGAAATCAACTGATTACTGCATCACATATTTTGCATTTTGTGAATATCATATTGCTGTGTCTTTAATCAACTACTATTTTGGCTCTGATGATGCTTCTCTTTCATCAGCAGTCATCATTACATGTAATCAGAGGTGGCAAAAGTACTTACATTCTGTACTTAAGTAGAAGTACAGCTGTTTGAGTGAAAAAACAAGGCAGGCTTCAAACCCCAGACTCCCGGGTGAGAGCCATGCCAGTCTGCCGAAGGGATATCCTTATGGCCAAGTAGCCAGGGCGCATAATCAGAGGCATAGTGACAGGACCGTCACTGTTACATTATAAAAGTAGAAGTACTGATTCAACTCCATTATTTAAGTAAAAGCAAAAAATACAACTTCTCAATTGTAATAAAATACAAAAGTAAAAAGTAAAATTGCATTTTTTGAATTTTTTGGTTAAATAAGTATTGCTTATTTAACCAAGCAAAATAATTACAGTTTCCGTTTTCTAATTCCACAGTGAATGAAGTGATGTATTTTACATAGTGTCACATCCGTTTAGTTTGAAAAAGTAACAAGTTTATTCTGAGAATGTAAGGAGTATAAAGTACAGATATTTATGCAAAAATGTAGGTAGTAAAAGTAAAAAGTTGCCAGAAAAATACATACTCAAGTAAAGTACAGATACCTAAAAAATCTGCTTAAGTATGGTAACGAAGTATTTATACTTTATTTCCCATCTCTGCATGTGATAGGTTACTCATCATTAATAATCTGTCAAGACTGAAAATAGTCAGTCAGAAAAAAGTATTTATTATTTATGCCCAGCAGTTTATTGTGAAATTAATGAAATATTACTGAATTGTACTCCACCTACTTGATCTGATAGTCAGCTTTTGTATCAGAGTTACTCTTAAATATGATGACAAATGATTTTTAACTTTTATCACAAATTTTTATTTGATCCAATAGTTGGTTGTTGGTCTCTTATTACTACTAAGCCTAAGCAGTATCATGTCAGTCTGAAAAAGAAATTAACCATACAGTAGGGGAAAAAAGCTTCCAGGTGCCCTTAAAATTTCACACAATTTCAATTATCATGAAATATTTCTGCAGAAAAATCTTTTTTGTGTTTCAAACGGTGTGGCTGCATCAGACAGACCCAGATGCATTTTTTTGGTTACACATAAAAAAACCAAAATAAATTCTTCAGTTTCAACACGTCATGCCCTAGATGTGTTATTATCTTATTGAAACATTAATTTTTGACCATGATAGAATAGAGCGTGTACAGAAGGGAGCATGACGGGTTAAATCTATCACAAATAAATGGGGTGTCCAAAAACTCTTTTCCATCCCTGTATGTAGGAGGAGGAAGATTTAACACCAGTTCTGTGTCTGCGAAGTCACTTTGTGATGACACTTACATATTCCAGACTGGAAGGTGAGCACGCACACCATTGGAGCAGTGATGAGATGGAGGCAGTTGAGTGGCCGTCGCCAGTTCTTGTCTTCTTTGTCAGGGTCAACCACAGGAATACAGAGCAGCAGCAGGACCTCCAGAGGAGTCTGAGACAAAACCAAGACCGGCATTACTTTTCAAACTGTCTCTTCTACTTCAACTCCTTGTTTCTGTCTGCTGTTGCACGCACCTTCACCACTTTAAGTGCTCTCCAGCTCAGTGGTTTTCTCCTCCACTTCCTGCTGTCCACTGGGTTTAGAGAGCTAAGGAAGATGTGACTCGTGGACTCAGAGAAAGGCAGAAGAGGTCTGTACTCTGACTCTAAAAAACACACGTGCATCTTAATAATCCTGTAAGAAAAAAATCCATGTGTACTTTAAATCAGATTCTACTTTACAGAGGGTTATCCTACCATACTCCTGTTGGTTGGTCCTGCCAATCAAACAGGGAACATCATCATCAGAAGTGTCAGATGAGGTAAACTCTGCTGCAAAGACAGAAAACATTCATCATAAACTTTGCTGCCATTTTTAAAAGTATTCTATGAGCATATATGTGTTTATCTAACCTTGGTAATGTGTGTCACTTTGGATACTTGAGTTCCTTGAGTACTTCTGGCGGTTGTAGATGTAGGCGCTGATGATTACAGTCAGTACATAGACCACATAGAGGCCCAGGTACCCTAGAAAAAAGGAACCAAAGAAATGTGATTCACAAACTGCTTTAAAAGATGGCAATGACAGATTTATTGGCTGTTAATCCTCAAAGACCTAAATATCTACTGATCCAATATGCTTAATAAGTGTTGATCCACTAATCCTATCTAAATACTGAAATAATTCAGGTAAAATGCCATTTCTCAGCTTTTCATCGTCATCAGATATGACTCATTTGGATGTTCAGAGGCTCCATAGTTACCGTGAAAACACCATCATCTTCTACAACACTGATTCACCAGTAAAACCCATGGAGTTTAACAAATGACAGTTGTAGATGCTCATTAATTAACCAGGTAATTATATACTATGGTGAAAAAGTCACGTTTGCTTCATTTTTCTGTTTTCATACAATAACATTTGAATTTAGTCTGAGCTTTTATGAACACACATATGACCAGTAAATTAAACATAAGACAATAGCTAATTTTAACTGAGAAATGAAAAATGCAGAGGACAGTATTTTAATAAAGGTTAAATGTAGAAAAAAAATATTCTGAAAACAACACAAAAATGGTTCTAGGAATTTAAGGGTTAAACTGATGTTCTAGGTTTGTAGAATAATTACGGTACTTTCAATTTGGGGTTTTGACCAAAAGACTGGAGTGTAGATCCCACTGACTAAAAAACAGCAACAGTAAAGATAATAATAATGAAAATAGTAGTAAATCAGTATGTGTATGTGTGTGTACCAAGTGTTTCTCCCAGTGAAATGGTTCCTCTGAACAGAATCACGAATGTCCAAAACACTGCTGCCATGTAAAAGATAACATCACGCAGAAAGGGCCGAGACGCCACCGTAAAAGGCTTCACCAGTGCAACGCTGCCCGCCACCACAGTAGTAACGAAAATACCAGCTCCTGTGGATGAAAGGAGATAGAAGTTACAATCACGTTTCAGAATTCAGCCTCTTCTTGAAAATAAAGGCTTTTGTAGTTCAGATATATAGTTTTTTTTAAGTTTAGCTCTCTGAGATGGATGAAAATAGCTGCTGATGAAATCAAAAGAATAAAAACAGATATATTCTGACCAAAAATATTCTAAAATGTCTTCTAGTCTTGCAACAAAATGTTAATTCTGTGTCATATAATACAGTTCAACAGTACAAGTACAGTACAGTATTGATAGCTATTATCTCATGGCAAATAAACGACTGACACAAATGTTGCTGAATGTAGTTGTGATGACCACAGCCACACAGGGTTAGTTTGACCCCATATCCACCTCATTGGTTTATCACTTCACACACCATATTCCCATTTTGTTACTATTAACTGTAATTAATTATTCGTAATCATCACCACCTGGTTATTTCAGTTGCAGCCAACCACACATTTAATCACTTAACGTACACAGTTTAGTTCATTTTGCATTTATTTTAATCTTACACTGTTTTTATGGAGTGCACACATAATATTGTAAGGGTGACAAAATTATTCATAGTTTAGTTATATCTTGTTATATTAATCCTTTGTTCCTCTTTGAGTTACCCTATGGTAGGACCTTCCTCGCATGGAAAAAGGCGTGGCCAAGGGTGCAGCTGCCCTCTCATTGGGACTCTTCCATGGACAATGACATCATGGGGGGGATTTGGGTTTAGTTTAAATTTCTTTGTATTCAGTTGTATTACAATGTCCATTTTGTTTTCCCCTTTTGTGTCATATGGTTTTGACCAAGCCAGTATATATGTTCGCCCTTTGTTTCATTAGGCTAGATCAGTTTGTTCTGTTCATGTTTTAGTTATGCCTATAACAGTTATGTTATTTTGACCTCTTTTAAAGGCCTACATTTTCTGTAAATTTGATTTGTATTATTCTTTGAACTTTTGTTGGGTGAATAGATACCAGTTTTGAAACCTTTAATTCAGTCTTCTTGCTGATTTATTGCTTGATTCCTAACAGTAGTTTTGAATTGAAAGAAGCAGGATTATAACTGTACATTTTCCCAAAAAGACTCACTAATGCTGTTCTAACATTATAGGTGAGTTGTACAAGAATAACTCTTGTATATTGTGTGTGAGACAGATAAAAAAAATGTAGTATTTTTACGATTACTTTGTTCATGGATGCATGTGTAAGAGACTGTACCTACCAAATAAAGCACCAATAGCCATACCAGCCGTATGCGGATAGGAGAAAGCTGCCATGGCGCTGAAGATATCAGGAGCTCCATTACCGAGCGCCAAAAACGTCACGCCCTCAGCACAAAAACCGGTCAAGGGCAATGTTGTTTAGTTAGTTTAACAATCATTAAACAATACTGAAGAAAGTCTGACTTGTTAAAAGAGAAGCAGTACTGGGAATCTATGAACACCTCACTGCTCTAATCTAATTCCAGATAAGCGTTAGAACAATATAAACAGAGAGGGACTCAGAGTGGACGAGGTAAAGGATACAGCCACGTTGTGAGTGAGGTGCAGACTGGTAGAGATGGCTGACAGATTAGGACAGAAACTGCAGAGAAACGGTGAAACATGTCTGAGCGAGTGTCCTCCTCAGGAAATACAATGGTATCTCAGAGGTTTAACAAAATATACACAATTTGGAACATCTTATACTAAAATACTAATATTAATGATAATAATTCTATGTATAAAGTTAATGTTGACCATTTGTGAAGATGGTTATATTAGAAAAGCAGAATCTTCCCTTGAGGAAATTTTCCAATTCAAGTGAAACAATGACAAATAATGAAAAACTTTGTGCAGTCACATGATTGTCCCTCATGTGACCACAAAGGCGGCACACAATGTGTGAGTTGAGCTCATGAAAGTGAAGTTTCACTTGCCAGAGCTGAACTAATCAGTGAAAATGACTGATTTATGGAAGTTGTTAAAGTCTACCGAGACATACAAAGAGGAACAAAACAATCGGTCAAACACAGAGTGAAAGACTTACAATTTAGAGGCAGTGAGACCTAGAATGATGAATAAAAAGAACAGCCATAAAATCTGTGGAGAATCAGAAGACAGTACTGGTCAGATGATTTACTAGCACACATTCATACACCTTTAAATGCAGTAATTTTATTGTTGTTGCAATGTTAGCATTTACAGAACAGCTTATTTTTATTTTTTCCTTCTGCAAAATAATGTTGTTACTGTTCACCCCCTAAAAAAGTAAAATAAAATCCTCTATGTGGTTATGTAGTCATATCAGGAAATCATGAACTTTGCACATGCTCTTGCAAACCCATTATTAGGCAAAATGTGAAACAGTACCAGTAAATCACACATTTCATCAATCCAGGCTCTCCCAAAGTAAAGCTAACTTCCTCATAAGACCAGCTGCTGCTGAGGTGCACACATTTACCCAAAAGTACCCTCACCCACTGACTCCCCGGGCTTACACAGAGGGTGATGGTGAGAGGAGTGAGGTTGGGAGGAAGTAGACAGAAAGCCACATCCAGATAGTTGATGAATCCATCTTCCATGTCACAGTCTGATGTGTTCTTCACAAATGCACAGCGCTCCACAGCGCTGAGTTTCATCACAGCGTCACACTACACACACATGACATTCAGCTTTAAAATCCATCAACCATTAGTATATTACAATGAAATCTAAAACATGTGCAAATGTAATATTTTATATTTTGCTCTTTAACATATTTTCTTTACTTATTTCTTGTTTCTACTGAGTGATACTTTATATATTTGTACATATATTTTTTAAACTTTTTGTGCTACTGTGACACTGCAAAGTTCCAAATCGTGAGACTAATAAAGGGTTGTTTTATCTTATTTTATTTAACAGTTTACTGATTAAATAAGATATACTTTATTGATCCTCCTAGGGGGACATTCAGAAAATAACTACTGTCCTATGTTTCTATTATTACACTTAAATTCATATTAGATTTTGCAATGACGAGATGACCACAGAGCAAAACCTATTTGAAAAAATAAGAATTTTTGAGATAACAAAAAATTCTTGTGGCTTTCTTGCTGGATGCTATTTGTTGATGATACACAAGAAACAATACACTGTTTTGGGAATGTATTACTATTTAGGGATAGCATTCTGTTCTGAAATATGTGCAATGACAATAAAGGCTATTCTATTCTATTCTGTTCTATTCTAAAACAAGATTTTTTTTTTTTTATCCTAAAAAACCCCCTGCATGTTTCAAATAGGAGGTTTAGCTCTTTTGGCTATTGCTTTTAAAGTCTTTTAAAACATATAAACATCAAATGGTTTCTCACATAGATAAACATGTCTTCCAGATTCTGTGGTCAGTGGTACAGGGTACTGTCACACTGTGGATCTGAAAGTCAGCTGGCAGTTTGAAAGGCCTTGATTCTCAGGTCTGTTGAGATGTAATTAACTTTTTTATTACATCAATTCTTAATCTAGTGAAAACTCGGTGTGTGCTCCACTGACAACACACTGGTGTCCATCTTAGGGGCAAAAGTCGAGTGTGAACATGCATGTCACACTTCATTCATGTCTTTGGACAACTACTGATCATGTGACAGGTGTTAAAACCTGCTGACAACCTGCAACGAAACTGGCATCTATGTCCGCACACTGAGCAGCCTTCACACATAAACAAGTAGAAACCAGATCTTTATTAAAATGACAGTGGACGACGGCAGCAGTTCTCACCGACCTCATCGTTGGTGTTTTGAAGCATTGTGGACACCGTGATGTTGGACTTGTCTAACCCGGTGCCAGCCTCGGTCCTGAGGAGACGGGAGCCCGATGCAGCCCCTTGACAGGCCGATAAAATCATAAAAACTGTGACGAAGACAGCAGAAGACATGACTGGTTTCATCCCGGAGCTGCTTCCATTCTTTTGCGGGTAAAGGACTGCGGTCTCGGTGGTCCGGACCCCTCAGCTCATGCCTTCAGTTCATGCCGAAAAAACGAGACGGAAAATAGAAGATAGACGTAAAATAAAATAGACACACGTAAAAACAAACGTCGACGTAGCTGTAAAGCTGTCAGCTGTCTTGCTGGACTTGTTTATCTGCGTTAGTTCCTGTGTTTTGTCCTGGATCTGAACGTGAACGCTCTGTACACCTTCAGAACAAGCCCCGCCCCCTGTTTGCCAAGCAGCACTGTGCCGCCTTCACTGACTCCTGTAAAACTCAAAATTTCCAACTTTAGGTGAGTAGCCTGCTGTAGTCAGTCACGTATGGCAAGCCATTGTGCTGTTTTGCTGTACGAGTAAGGCAAAACGTCGCGAGAGTTCACTGGTGACGGCCAAAAATGTTCCCTAGTGAACTTGTGATACAAAAATGCATCCACTAGTTCACATTTTTGGCCTTTACTAGTGCCATGTTTTGCCTTGCTCCTACAACAAAACAGCACTGGATATCAAGGATAATAAATGCTCAATCGACTTGCCATAGTCATGTTAATCTCAAAACAAAATGCTGCTGTACGATGAACATTGTAGTTGTATTTTATATTTATTTACTTTGTTTATAAAAATACAGCTATAATCAACACACAAAATGTTTATTACAGTTTTACACTTTTTCATTTGCCCATGAAGGCATAACATGTCAGTCAAGTTCTGTCGTCAGCATCCTTAAGGAGTTTTTTTTTTAGCTCCTGCCCTGAGTTGGGTTGATCTATGCATACAATTTATTTACATTCATACATACAGTGCCTGTCAAAAGGTTGCACCTAGACTTCTTTCACTTTTGAACGACACATGTATATTCCTTTGTTTATGGGTAACAAACATGTACATTAACAATATGAAAATTTAGTTTAAGCAAACCAATACACATATTTCATTGCATAACTTTTTTTTTTTTTTTTTTTAATTTATGCTGCTCCTTTAGCACTCTAGAATCCAGACAGTAACTTTCTCCAGGTGCATAGCTGAAATACTTTGTCATTCTTGTAAAACTTGCAGAAGGAGTTTGTGGCAAGTTCAACACTTCTGACTTTGTGATCCTGTTTATTCCACAACAGTCAACAACAACCACAATCAATAGGTTATGCTAGGTGGCTAAGTAGGCTATCTCTTGATCAATAACACTCATAATTACTAATAAGAGCTGACTAATAATAGCTGTTTTCTCTCTGAACAACCCTGACAGTGATTCAGGTCATTATTGTGTTGCAGATAAAAGTCACTCTTGCCTTTTAGACTGGCCTGTATCAATGGATCATCCAACGATTTTTCTTGCGTCACTGCACTCAGTTATGATCTACAGAGTATTTAATCTACATGTTTTCCAGACATGATAAGAATGGAAACCAGTGAGGTAGAACAAGTGTTTCAGCTTTATTTACTGTTGTTTTCTGCCTGTTTGTACCAATACCTGAACATTTACATGTTTGTTTAGTCAAAATAAACCTTCATACTGTTAAATTACCTAGTTTGCTGCATATGAGGAACATGCATGTGTTGCTCAAAAGATGAAAGACTCGATATTTACAAACTTCTAGCTCTCACTGTTTTACACAGTTAAAAATCAAAAACAGAACAAACTATTACAGTACACATTTGTGCAGTGCTCATTCATAAAATAATGACATTTTTTAAAAGTATTACTACATCCTCTATATTATTTAATATAGGCTGGGTAATGGTAGAAAAAGCTTTCAATGAACATTCAGTCTTGGATCGGCTGGTCATACACCAGTGCTCCATCAAGCTGTGGAGTTGTGGGGTTGTACCAGCCTTTTGCTTGTTTAGTCGCCACAGGACACAAGTCTTGCTCACACCACCTGAAAAACAAAATTTAAAAAAATATATTTTTCAGGTTTCTTTCCCCTTCCTCTTTTACCTTAAAAGTAGTATTTTTTTTTTAAAATTTATTTATTTTTTTTTTTTTACCTCAAAGCTGCATAGGTGTCGGACAGAGATGCTCCTTTCCAAGATGCATGATCAATGAGAAGTGCACCTATAAAAACAAACACATATAGTTGTGAAACTGTTAATATGTGTTATGATTACGTTTGTGTGGTACCTACCAATGTAGATGCGGGCCAGGCTGTATGCCAGGTCTCTTGCTGCCAGTTCAAGGTAGGTGGGTGCTTTAGTAGCTGCTTCTTGCACTAATTGTTCCAGTTCAGTGAGAGCACAGTCCACTGCTCTCACTGCTGGAGCCAATGAAGAAACACTGGATGCAGCCGCAATGAGGGACTACAAGGAACAGAAAACATAAGTGCATACCATTCTTTTTAAGACCTGTTCCAAAAAATGGCTGTTGAACTTGTTTGACAGGATCTTTTCCAAATCCTGTACCTTGGTATGAGTGAAGTAAGCATGTAGAACCATCCCTGAGCTGCGAGCCACACAGCGCAGCACGTCCAGAGACAGAACATTGGTGGTACCTTCCCAGATACTCAACACCTGTGCATCACGAAGCAGTCCAGGCAAACCAGTGTCCTCGATGTAGCCCTGTCCACCAAAGCTTTCCAAACCCTCCGACACCACAGCCACCGCCTAAAACAAAATGGTGACAGATTAGCTGTTGTGTACCAGAAGGAGCAGTAGTATTGACAAGAATGTGGTGATGCTATACAAATCACAATACTAGGATCACAATATGAAATATCACGATGTATTGCAATACTGTTATCAAGGTGATACTTTTCTGTTTTGTTTATGTTTCTAAAAAATTATTTCCTGGAAAAATTTAATTAAACCAGAAATATGCACAAAAACTAAACATATTTTTATTTGATCAGAACAGGATCAAATGCTATATCACAAAACTTTCCTTTGTAAAAATTGAAAACTTAAATAATGTTTTACAGACATAGTTTAAGATCCTGCTCAAATGTTCATATTCATGTAACAATGTTACATAATAATAAATAAAATATAAACAAAAAGGAAAACCAAAAACTAAACTGAACCCTACTATGTCTGCATTTGAATAAATACCAAAAAAAAAAGATACAATACTATTTAATATGATACAGTATCACAAAATGAAACATCACAATATATCACTGAAATTATATTTTCTTACACCCCTAACCAGAAGCGTACCTGCTTTCCAGTGTATAGTTTGACAACAGGTGTGAGGAGACGTAGGAGGTGTGTATCAAGTTGTGTGGCGATGCCAGTTTCCTCTCGGCCCAACAAACGACATACATCCATCACTAGGAGGAAGGCTCCACGAGTCTCCACCTGAAAACAGAAACAAACAAACAGCAAGTGAAGCATGATGGGAAACATAGGAAGAGCTAGTGTAGTCTGTTCTCCCACTGCTTCTACTTCACCTCCATCCTTGCAAGAGTCTGCATATGCAGCGGGTGGTCTTTAAGAAGCTTTCCAAATGCAGTGCGGCGGGTGGCGTAGTCTCGAGCTAACTGCACCACCCTGTACGCAAATAATCAGCTTACTTAGAAAAACACAGGACAACTAATGCAAGATGCTCTGTGGCACTATAGGCCATATCTTGCCTTCTCATTGCTGCTGCTGCAGAGACGCTGTTGTGAATCCTGGTTATCGTCAGCATGTTCGCAATAGAGGCCACACCTCTTCCTTCCTCTGAAAGCTGTTGATACAGTGGGACATCAAAGAATAGCTCATCAATTGTCTCATTGAATTCATTTAATGTCCAAACAAATGAAGTGAAATAAGCTGAGGGATTTAACATCATTTCTAAAAGTAGTAATGATTGAATTCACTATCTGTGACTCAAAAAAAAACAAAAACCCAAAGCTGTTTCTTTGTCTCTGCTGCTTAATATTTGTTTGATCTATAACTTTATTAATACTTTTATTAATGTTTTCCAGTTTTTATAAGCAGGAAAGGGATCAAGTGGGTGGTTAGTGGAATAAAATTACTATTAAAAAGGGAAAATATTAATCTGCATCACTGATTTGTGCTTATGTGAGATTACTGAATAAATTTCTCTATTAAAAAAATCAAATGAAGTGGAATTATAAAAGCAGAATGAGCAGATCACATAACAAAAAGACATTTAATGTTATTTCCAAGCAAATGGAGCTTAAAGAAGAGAATCTACAAAGAAATTAGTGAAAACTTAGAGTAAAATCAATGATCTCTGTTTTTGTTATTGTTGTAATGAACAAAGATGAGTAACTGACCCTGTGCGCTGGCAGACCATCAAGCAGCAGCTCAGCAGTAGGCATCTGTCTTGTTCCCAGCTTGTCTTTCAGTCTCTGCACCTCTATGCCTTTAAGACGACCGTTCTCATCTCGACTCACCTCAGCATAAAACAGAGACAACCCTCGACTACCCTATGGAAATGAAAGGATGACACATACAGCATAATCAGTCACTCTGGAAGTCATTAAAGGATGGTGACACCTGAGCAGACACCTGAAGAGGCTCAGCAGTACCGGTACAGTCACTCCCGCTTCGTCCTGTACTCTGGCCAGTGTCAGGGTCATGTCTGCATCTGTGGCAGAAGTGAACCATTTGAAGCCGTGTAGTTTGTATGAACCGTCTGTCTGCGGAACAGCCACCGTCTCTGTCCCACTGGCTGAAGACAAGACAAGTAGAGGTGAAGCCAAATAGCACTGTATTTAAATAAAAATCTACTCTGCTACTACCTTAAAGTAATAATGAAATAATATGAAAACATAGGCAGACTTTATAGTTTTATTCAATTAACATTCAGTCATCTATAAGGAAAGAGTGGGGAGTAATGAACAAGTAATGCATGTCACCACTGACCCACATCAGAGCCGCCCTGTCTTTCCGTCATCCACTGTCCAGACGTCCAGAAGCGTTCAGGTTGACGGGTTGTCAAGCGACTGTAGGCTTCATCTACTGGCTGAGAAACACCTAAGGACTACACATATACAGCCAGAAGCCAAGGTGGTTGTTAATTTTAACTTCATAAAATAAGGTTTCAACAGAAATACAACAGTGAAGCTACTAAAGTGCAAGTAAATATTGGACTTCCTTCTCACTTGGGTTATTATTCTTACTGTAAATTGCAAAGTAAATTATAAGGACACTGATTGTTTTGCTTTACAACAAAACAACTTGTGCACAAACTTATATGATTATTTGAGAATAAACTAAAATGTTAAATGTTGGTTTTAACACACCTGTATGACCTTAGCAGCTCCATCAGTCATGGCCAGAGGACAGGTGTAGAGACCAGAGGAAGGAGAGAAGATGTACAACTTGCTCATTTGGTAAACACGACTGGAACACACACAAAAGATTTGTCTTAAATCATCATTTGGAACAATTTATACTAGTATACACCAGCAAGTATGAATTTCCTTTCACCTCCACTCTCCAAAACGTCTCTCATAGCCAATGGCAACTAGCCCCTCCTGAGCAGACAGGTCTTTCATGCATTTCCAGGCTGAAGAGGTCACAATGTGGTCCACTCTGCGACCCCAGGGGTCAAAGTGCACCAAACGGGGTGGAGTAACTTCACAGTCTCTGCCCCAACCGTCCACCTGAGTGGCCACACGCTCTCCAAATTTACACAAATCTGAAAGAACTGGCTGTAAAACACACACCACAGGAACAGTGACTCCTTCAACTTATCTGACACATTATGGAGAATCCATATTTAGTAGCACAGCTGTCTAACCGTATATGATGACAGGAGAGTTCTACCTACGTACCTCCTGAACCAGATGTCGCCTCAGGTATCCTCTGAGCAAAGCATCCTCAAGAAAAGGATTCCTAAGCACTGCTCTCTCCTGAAAGAAAGATCCGATCCTGGCTCTGGAGAATGGTAGATATTCCCCTGTCTCCCACAGCAGCTCTTTATCAGATTTTGTGATGGACTCAGCCACACTGGCTGATCTGATGTGGACAATGGTTTGAGGGGTAGCACATACCACCCTACGGCAGCTTCCGGCTACATTCAGGAGGGCTGACATGGCACAGGATCTGCAGTCTGAGATGACAAGAGGTTGAAAGGAGTATTTATCCATCTTAATCCATTTGTATCACTACTATCCAAATTTATTATGAAATATATGAAACAGATGAAAACATAGTAAATGCATACAAGCTGTATTTTCTGCACAACAGACACTTCTGTCAATATTGTTTTGTTGACTCATACATGACTTTGTAATTCCTTAATGTTTTAGTGTCTTAGAGGTAATGTCTACAAATGGAAAGTATCAAGACTGAGTGAATAGGGACAGATGGTCTGGCATAGGAGATGTTACATTTTTTTTGCAGCATTTTATTTTTTAAACAACTAATACAAAATTTCACTTAAACAGTTCATAAATGATCACACACCTTGAATTTTGAATTGCTGTAAAACAATAACATTGAGGAAAAAATTATGCAGAAGTAGTCTACAAATACTTCTTTTAAGACCCTGCACATTAATAAATAGGTACATCAGGAAACACACAACACAACAATAGTTACGACACTAAAAAAACTGGGTCAAAGTTCATTGGATTGCGTAGGATTGATTCACTGTTGAAACTAGTATTTTGCAGTTCATCATATGACGTCATTATAGAGTTTATGATAAAGGCTAATGAATGAAAGCGGTTTAAGAACTGTTAACCTGTTGTGTTTTTGCTTTACCTGAAATGACTCTTACTCTACAACAAACGAGCCAACATTAGCCCCGTTAGCCGCTATTATACATTATCATGACACTTTTTTCCTTCTAGCATCGACAGTAGATCGCTTCTGGATAATTCTGTTTTAACAATTGTCCTTCAGAAAAGTAAAGAGAAAACTGTACCAGATGTATGGACTGATGAATCCTACAGGCCTCCGGAGCAGCAGTGTTTACGTTCAGCTTCAGACATCCGCCTTCAAAATAAAAGCCTGTCACATGATCAGCTCATAAACATTCAACTGAGTAGATGATTTTCCATCTTTTGTGACCTCATTTGGGTTGGTCTTCACTCCGTCACAGTGACAGTATATTTAAATTCATTAAGGTTCTTATTAAAATGAAGGCATTTAATAACATTTTCAGGCTAGATCTGTTTACGAATTAAACCATTTAAAAGAATGAAAATATCAACAAACCTCAATGGTGGAAAACAAACTGAGATGACACAACACACATTCATTGAAGGTGTTGCTCAAACAGTTTTATTGTCCTAAGTAAAGATTTGTCAAAAATACAGGATCTTTTGTTCCAATCAGAACAAAAAGACAGAAAGCATGCACCGTTTAATAAAACATTTCCATGACATGTTAAAAATCTGACACAGGCACTAAACACAAGTTTTGCAATAACATGTTTTTTTTTTTCTTCAAAAATAAACACAGAACAGTTATAGCTTCAGTGTAGGAGGGATTTAAAGGAAAATTTATACTGATAAAACCCAGTAAGTAGTTGTTTGTAGGTGTGGCACAGCACCCAGCTGTAAAGGACTTCCCTCGTCTGCTCATTGGGCATACCGGGATGGAGAAAGACCACGGGCAACACCAATGTGTTTTTAGTGTACAAAAATAAAAGTTAATGTTTAAGTACAAGCTGCTGTGCAGAGCACAGACCAGGTGGACCAGAGCACTGAGTCAGATGGTGTCCAATTCTTACAGAAATATGGATCAAAATGAAAAACACTGAATCACTTATAGTTTGTCACAGTATAAGGTGACTTTGTAAAAGAAATATAAAGCATTTTAAACCTAAACAAATTTTTTCAACAATGAATAGGATGACTTAAACATAGACATACAACATATATAAGCAGGTATATAAAAAGAATGACTAAAGAAAACCACAGGCCAGAAGACCACTGAGCAACAGAAACGCCAGAGAACCTGCCCAAACCAAAACAGCACAACAGTGCTGACTGATCAAAACCAAAGCTCAAACTGTTTAAAAAGTGAAGGATTAACAATAATATCTCCAAGTATTCATAGTAGACTCTGTACATGAGCAGGAACAAAGAACATGTCCTCAGAGAGCAGTCAGGAAGACACAGCTGGAATGAAAACTGCCAGTCTGTTGATGTGCATGTGTCACTTCCTTTCTCTGAACTTCTTTAATCGCCCTTTGTGAGAAGGTCTTCAATGTAGGCATCAAGCTCGTCATCTGTGTTAATGTCAATGTCCTGAAAGAAAAAAAAAAAAAAATTCAAATATTTATTATCAGTGATTTTACAAATTGTCAATAAGGCTTGGCCATTGATTCTCACTATACGTTTTAGCCACGGCAGTAGACAACAGATGAACAGCATTTATATCAGTGTTCCTTAAAGCCTGTCCTCGAGGGCCGGTGTCCTGCATGTTTTTTTACATATTTCTCTTCCACACACCTAGAAATTATTCCATCGTTATCAGGCTTCTGCAGAGCTGGAGGATCAGCTGATCATTAATTAAACCAGGTGTGCTGGAAGAGGGAAATATCTAAAACATGCTGGACACCGGCCCTTGAGGACCAGATTTGAAGAACATTGATTTATCTAAACATATTTGACGTGTTTTTTTTAAATTTCATATCAGAAATGTTTTTAAAAAATGGCAAACACCTCCCCCTCCCCCAAATTTTACCCCTACTCACTCAATGTGCCTTTTGATTCTTTTTTTTTTTTTTCCACAAAAGCATAGACTAAAACTTCTAGAATAAAACCTGATTGACTTTGAACAATTACCTGATGTGACAGACCAGCTGTTTGCTGCTTATTCTCAGGTATTCCAGTAACGGGAAAACATTTCCATTAAAGCTGCGGATGACTTTTGTCACCAATTTTTTACGAAATCAGTAAAACCCGCAGTCATAGCCTAAGTATCACAAATCTTTAAGTCTTTCTGTGATTATACATGCGAATCTCTTCCTTCACGGTGAACAATTTTGAAGCGAACTCCACCATCCTCGTATTTATAAACATAACCGGTAGGTCACTCGGGCACTTTCGGAAATTTGTTGCGGTATGCGTTGTGGGAATCTGAGCTCAGGCTACAAAAACAGACACCAGTATTTTTCAATAACTAGCAGTCTTACCTCTTGTACTTTCTGTAGGAGTGCTACAATGTTTGTTCGTAGTTTCTGTAGTTTCTCATCTGCTTCTTTTAATTTGGTCTCAGTGCTGTTGCTTTTCTCTTCTACGGCCTTGGCTCTGGCATCAGCTCTGCTCTGATACGAGTTACACAACGACTGCAGACCTGATTCATACTGCTGGAAATACTCTTTCTAAATCAGAGAAGGAAACAGAAAAACACACCAGTATTCATTACTTTGCACAAGGTAATGATAACGTTCCGTGTTCAAAGAATTGTATTATTTTCTGTGTTAAAATGGAATTTTTCTCACAGCTTCAAATCTATGAGACATTAAATCATTTTTCTCACCAAAGGAAAGGCCACCAACTCCTCAGCTGTCATACTGTTGACATCATCTTTTGGAATCCGAAAAGCAGGAGGAAAGAAGTAACGCAGCATTGTCCTGGAAACATGAAGATATCAGTGAATGAACCAGTGGTATTACTTTTTTGGTACAAAATGATTACTATCTGACATAAATCAAATCACTGTAGGTTCCCCAACTGTCAGTTATGGCTGCTCACCTCAGCATGGTAACCAGGCTGTCGGTCACTTCCCGACTGGTTCCTGGTTGAGTCGTGTCTGGCTCCATTCGTGCAGGTCCTTTTTCTGTTTCCTGCTGGGTATCAGGTGTTTGAGAAATTGGAGATGGTGGGCGCATCAACCGGACGTCATCACTGCCCTTAAACACCCTTGAAAACAAAAACACATATAAAAGACATGCATTATCTGACAAATCAACAGACTTGTCCTTCAATATATTTACCAGAGGTGGGCCATCCCAGGTTCATCAAGTCAAAGTCCTGCCATGTGTTGGTTCTAACCAGTTCACTTCACACAGTAATTATTCCATCTGCCTGGATGAGGAGTTGTGCTCATCAAAATGAGCTGGTTAAGTGAACAGGTTGGAACCAATACATGGTAGGACTTTGACTTGATGAAAGTGGGATTACCCATCTCTGGTGTTTACACATGCACAGGTCCTCACCATCTATCCTTGGGTGTGGATCTCGGTACATAGTCAAACTTCACTTTCCAACGAATAGTCTGTTTGTTTGCCTCGACAGCGATAACTTTGCCTGTGTACCACTCCTTATTGACACGCACTTCAACCAGTAGACCCTTATCTGTAGAATAATAAAGAGATATATCTCCATAAAATGTGTACAAATGTACTTTTTGTTATCTTTGATTTATTTTTTAGTAGTGACTCACCTTTTTGAGCATTTTTAATGTTGTTCTCTGGTTCCTGCTGAGCCTTTTCAGACACCTGCAAGAGAAAAACAATTACCACAATGTCTGCTGCGAAATATGGTTTCTCAGAAAAGAAAGAGAAAGGGAAACATTTTTATCTCTGTTAAAAAAGATGAAAACACCAAAATGACCACAGATACTGGGTTAGGTAGGATTCCATGCTTGGTTAAAAGTGCTGTTAGAGAAGAGAACAAATGCTTTAATCATACAGAAGAACTGTTAGAACAGACTTCAGATGAAAGATCAAGCTGTGACGACTGAGAGGTTGTGAGAGCAGATGCAGCCCAGCGTTGTTTGAGAGCAGTAGAAGTATGGAGTAAAGCTACCTTGGCTTTAGCCCCATGATATTGCATGGGAATAGTTTTAGGGACAGAAGCTGGTGTGGATGGTGTCTGCCGTGTTGTAGTTGGTGTGGATGGTGTCTGCCGTGTTGTAGGAGTGGTGATGGCTTTCTTCTCATGCTGGGAATGTGTTTTAACCTGCAGGGTCAACAGCAGAGGCATTCTGATTTTGGATGCAGGCTCACTGACTCATTTGGTCATTAATGTTGCGTTTACAAGCATGTACGGCGGCCCGAGTACGAGTGGGTGTATGGGGTCGAAACAGTAGGTGGCAGTGTGGAAGGGATTCTGTCACTATCCAACAAACGCGGAAGTGGCAAACCCTTACGTCATCAACCGAGTGACTTCTGTTCACAGGCAATACTTTTCTATCTGTCTGGTTGAGGCAAAGAGCAGACGAGCAATCTTCAATGTCCCTGATATATCACTGAGTGGTTCAGTCCGTAAGCTGAGCCCGTGCTGCATGGGTCCGAGGGTTTTTCAGAAGACAACAGGAGCTCCGTCTATGGCCTCGTGGTAATCAAGTCACTTCCGTTGTCAAAGTGGCGATTAGGTCAAATCCAACCTCAGGCACAGGTCACGTTCACACTGTAACCTTCTGTACTAGAATCCACGTAGTTCATACCCAGGACCATCTTCTCAGCTGGACTCAGATACAGTACTTGTTTGCATTCACACTGATAAAATTAAATGGACTTTAGGGTCCCATGTGCTTGGATATGGACTCGGACAGCCAGTGTGAAAACACCCCAAGGATCTCAAGTGTACATCAAGTCAATCTGTATTAACACTAGATGGGAATAGCAGTTAAAATTTCAATATCAATAATTCATGTTCCAGTAAAAAGTGAATAAAATAGTAACTTTTTTTTTAATCCCAAGGTGTCTAATTAATTTATTGCTTTTTGTAAATTAACTTTAAACCAAATTTAAATGACATTTTTTGAAAAAACAAAAAAAACAAAAAAAAAACCCACTGTTACTGAAGCATAGCAGTTAAAACAATGTACAGGTTACTGTATGAGGTGGAGAGGCTGTTTGGGAACATGGTTGATTCAAGTGACTTGAGTTAGTCTACATTTTGACAACATTACGTAAAACCGTAGTATTATATTCAGATTTAAAGTTTTGTAACATTAGAAATTCAGAACAAATGATTGACTAATGAACTAATGGATAAAATGCGTGGGGCAATTCAGACCCTATAAATGCTATGACTATTTATTGACCTCTAAGGCCTAATACTTACAAAACCGAATGTAAGACTTTTTAAGGACTTGCAGACACCCTCATTCTGTCATAGGTTGAGATCAATGATACAAATATGTCCTACTTTTGTTTCCATCTTTCTCATCTTCACTGACACTAGTTGGGATTAATCCATAAATTAGTTGTTAATGCGTAACAGAAGGCAAAAATGCGTGACAAATGGCAAAAAGCAGCAGAAGGGAGAAGCCGCAAACAATTGTAGCACATGGATGGACACACAAGCTCCTTTAGTACATCAAGCGTATGAATTATGCATACTCAGATTTTATCCTGAAATTGTTGCTTCCAAACAATTTAAGGACTTTTCTGGCATTCATTAATAGTTGTTGTTATTATGGGAGATCAAAATCTAAGCATGCTTTAAATGACACATAAACCAAAAGGGGCACAAAAGCATTTTGGGCTCTCAAATATGAACATGTAATCATATCATAATACCGTTTCCCTTAAAGTGACTCATACTTTATGTGTGGTTTTTTTTTTTACATATATTTAAATGTCCTACACTCAGTGTCATTGTAAAGGATTTGTAATTTTGGCTACACTGTTTGTGACCTGACACCTTAGGGGGACCTGCATGTTCAAGAAATCAAAGGCAAGGACCAACACAAAAGGCAAATACATATCTGTAACTGGAGTAAACATATGGAAAAACCTTAATAAAGACTTAAAAACATTCACATCAGTCACTAAATTTAGATAGGATATTTAAAACTAAGGTATTCAATAAATATAAAATATTAGGCTAAAGTAAGCCAATTATTAATACTAATACTAGTATAAATCTAGTATTTTGCTGAGATTATATTATCTGTTTTATTTATATTATTGTTTAAAATCTTGTTATCTTCATTGTTTCAGCAACTTTCCTTCTTGTAAATTGGGTAGGGGAAAAAATAAGCTGTTGCTTCAGCCTATGCCTTTTCACCCATACTTAATACAAAAATCCAAATTGCATGTATGTATGTATGTATATGTTATGTTACATTAAATGGATGAATAAATTATTACTACTACTACTACACCAGTTGAAAGTCTACTTTGAGTTGTGTGGTT
Source organism: Fowleria isostigma (assembly GCA_029814645.1). NCBI lineage: Eukaryota > Metazoa > Chordata > Actinopteri > Kurtiformes > Apogonidae > Fowleria > Fowleria isostigma. Next base: position 25,511,496 of record JAPTGZ010000028.1, read on the forward strand.
TGTATACCTCGTCCAACTTGCTACGTTTAACTGGAGCCTTTTCGACCACCTTCCCTCGTTTACCAACTGCGGTGGCCATCTTGGATTTCTTTGTCTGTGGTTCTTCTTCACTGTCCTCACTTTCATCCTCCTCTTCTTCCTCCTCCTCCTCCTCTTCTTCTTCTTCCTCCTCTTCCTCCTCCTCACTATCTTCCTGCTCTATTATTCTCTTACGTTGTCCAGTTGCTGCTGTTTTGGCAGATGATGCTTTGGCAGGAGTCTACCAAGGGAAACAGCTGTTACTTCTCTGTTTTGTCAGTTTGTGGATATACTGAATTACATTGGGATTTCCAGTGATGCACACATTGTCTACCACAGGGTTCAACTTACCCGAGAGCTGCGACTGGGTGGGGGTGTTTTGGCTACAGCTTTGGGGGAAGGCTTGACTGGAGGTGGAGGGGGTTTCGCTGCAGATCTGGACCTGGATGGCTCTGGTTTGCTTGGCGGAGGTGCAGGAGGAGTCCGGGTGGGGCGTTGCGAAAGGGCACGAGATGGAGGGGCACTGGGAGCATTCTTGAGGTGAGCTGGGAGCGGTGGGGAACGGGGTCGTGTCATGGTCCTCTCAGAAGACCTTGTGGCCTAGAGCAACAAAGAAATAAGTATTTGAACTGTTTTGTTATTTATTTAAAAATGATTCTAGTTCAGGGTAACCAACCCTGGTCCTCGAGGGCTACTATCCTGCATGTTTTAGATGTTTCCCTCTTCCAACACACCTGATTCAAATGA
>JAPTGZ010000028.1:25512360-25537212 GCA_029814645.1 Fowleria isostigma
GACTCTACTTCGCGGATTTCACTTATTGAGGGTTATTTTTGGAACGTAACCCCCGCGATAAACGAGGGATCACTGTAATGGGCAAAGTATTTTTTCTCGATGTTCACAGAAAATACAAAAAAAAAGTAAAAAATAAAATATATTAAAAATATTTTGAAGCTAATCAAGAGCTAGTATAAAGCATTTACAAGTGTAATATGAAAACCTGAAATCATCAAAGCACATGACCTTCAAACAGACTTTTGAGAGTGTTAATACTAGCACACCTGGTATTTTGTATAAAAGACAAGTCATTAAATACAAAACATTATTCAAAGTAGATAATTTTATACTTTTTTTCCTAAAACAACTTTTGCTGAAATTTTTGAGCTCCTACAAGTCCACCTCTGAACCAGTGAAACACATAGACCTTACCTCATGAGCCGAATCATGGAGTCCACATCTGTGACTGCTGTCTGGTTTCTCCTGAATATCTGAGCACGAGGATTCTGGTCTTTAGAAAACCATGGGCCAAACTTCTCAACCAGCTCATTGCAGCCACTGGCATTGAATATGTCCTCATAGTACCTACAAACAAGTATATTTAAGGCTGTGATTCTGTAATTCTTATGCTACTTAACTGCTGATTCTGGATATGTTCTACATCTTGATTGTTGATTGATTTAGATTTAATTTGGATTTGAGTCTACTTTGTAATTAAGTCAAAATTAAATTTTTAATTAAAATCTAGTTATTATATATTGCTATTTTGGCAATAAAATTGTTTTAGCTAATGAACAAATGTTCCAATCATATTTTACTTTGATATTTGGCTTATTGAAATGTTTTAGTTTTGACATTCAGTAATATCTGCTAAATCTTGCCTTTAGTTCATTGTACCCATCCTGAACTATTGCACAACTGGATATATAATACAATCAAAACAGAAACAATCTATAAACTCACACAACTGGATACCTACGGAATATTGTAACTTGCCCAGTATCCTTTGTTCAGCAGTTCCTCAGTTTTATCAGTGTAAACAATCAGTCCCCTGCAGCATTAAAGAGTCAGAAAAGCAGTCTGAGTCAATCAGTTTGGAAAGGCCTATGGGTCTTTTTACATATGAAAGGTTCTGATTTGATTAAAAATCAGATGCAAAAACTTACGGAATCTGCTCTAAGACAACAAAGAGCTCCCCTTTGATGTCAGTTTTCCCCGGAGTGAAGTGGTTATAGTTCACAATCATCCACTGGTTGTTGTACCTGCAAGGTATGCAGATTCACATACAATGACCCATTGACCATGTTTACTGATCTTTATACAAGTAACAGATGTTTAAGTCATTGACCAAGCATTTTACATATATTACTTGTAAGCTGACCCCATTAGAGCTGGAAAACCCATCTGACTAGACATGTGACTTACACATGGCTGTTTTTCTTTACTGTTATCTGATATAACAGTTTGTTGTAGAAAATTAATATCAGTGGTAGTTTTTAACAAAACACATGATCTACACAGTCAGGAATTTGTTCAGAAGAACAAAACTGAATGCTGTAAAAAGTTTAAAGGAAAATGCAGCAATTTTCACTGTGTGGTCATGACTCACGTCCCACTGTTGTACTTGCTGAATATGTCTGCCCAGTTCTTGCCAGTGACAGCCAGTCGATTAGCAACAATATTCCTCAGCCACTCCATGACTGTTCCAGAGGACTGCACAAACTTCCAGCGAGCAGCGTTACTGTTGCCAATGGTGGTTTCTAGGGTAACCTGCAGAAAAGACAGGGCAATTTCTCATCCACCATTTGTCTTTAGTTCTAGAAAATATATATAACATATTTAAATATTGTTGTTGTTCTAAATGGAAGCACTGTTAAAAAAAAACAAAACTGGTTCTCACCAAGCCACTACTTAGAATATAGAAGTCGTCTCCAGAGAAAATAGTGCCAGGGTATGATGAGAATGCCTGAGTGCTTCCAGGAAGAAAATAATTGTCTGAGAGAATAAGAGCACATACAAATGAGTTGCAATTATAAGACTTACTTAATAAAAACATTAGAACTGCCCATGTTTCTTTTCTGGAGCTTCCAACACTTGGAAAAATGTATTTTTGACAATAGATTTGAAAACTGTACTATGGTGTAAAGTAAATGTATTCATACACGTGTACCATAATGACATGCTTTCTGATACTGTCAATTGTCCACAGAAGCATTATCTTTTAATTCATAGATTTAAGTGTAGTGTAGTATAAGATATATATTGCTTTACTTGCATTATCACTAACAGTACAGTGATATATCACAATTATGTGCTTTGAACAATTCTCAATCAATAATGGTGATCTAAAGTCCATTATTTGTGTAACAGATTCAATAGAATCAATTTTTTTTGTCAAAGTACTCATTTCTTTGGTAACTAGCCATATAATAACTGGAATAACATACAGAAAACTATTAGTTTGATAAGGTATCTTCCTCCATCAACCACCCTCTTGGAATTTATTTCACCATAATAACCAGCTTGCTGTACATTTTGCCTCATATATTGAATCCTTACCCATGTATTATGATACAAAATGTACTGCTAATTTTGACTAATACACAGCTCTAGGAAGCTCTAAAGGAATAATAAACAGGAGACAAACTACCGGTACCTAAAGGAGAGACTCTGAAGGCAAACATGTATTTCTTCATGATGCGCAACATGGACTGGTAGGTGCTCCAGGTGTCGTGTGAGACCAACAGATCTTTATTGTTTGGCAGCAGTTTAATTAAAGCAGAGCAGGAGCCGGATCCAAGGGGTCGAATTTGACTAGACTTATTCAAAGCCGATTCCAGGTCTTCAAGGTCCCCACTCAGCTGGAAGAGTCTGAACAAAGAGGTGGCAAGAATGTGAGAAACAAGGTTTGAGAAAAATGAAGACAAGTGTCTGATTAACTCAGAATGACAACCATGACATACAGGAAGCCAAATGGGTTGATGGATAACGGTCCAGTGGGAAAAGACAGCTGGTCATTGTAGCTGTCCTCCAAACCTTTCAGCTGCAGCAGAGCAAGACGAACCTGACCACAGAGAAAATGGATAATGACTACAATTTTATTTTTAGACTAATAATCTACCTCCCTCAAAAAATAAATATTACGACAAGTACCTGGTACCAGTATGGTGAACTCGGCTGCTTCTCTATTTGTTCCTGAACCCATTGGAGGTTGGTTGTGATGAAAGCTTTAAGGCGTTCACAGTAACCGGACTGAGTTGTGAAGGGTCCGCAGTAGCCCATTAGAGTGTTCATCCAGTGCTTATAGATGAGCTAAAATCAACATAAACACCAACATATTAAATTTGATGCAATAGGAGTAAATAAAACATGCATAATAGATCGCAATTTAATGTGACCTGGGATGTGACTGCAGCCTCCACTGCTCCAGCAGCATACGCCTGGATGCTATCATTGTACTGACTGCTGGTCGTGATCTCCAAGAAAGACCACCTGAAACAACATCACACATGAATCTGTTATTAGGCAACAATTTACCTTTGAACTGTAAATAATGTTACTGAGCCATACAACATACATTACTTTTTGCTACAGACTTAGTGTTGCCGGACTCAGCTCAACAAAAACCTGTGAGCTTCAGTGGAAATCCAAGTATTACTGTATTTCTTTTTGCTTGTACACTGGATTAAAAGACAAACCACCATATTTGCTGGACATCAGCATTAGTGAAGCTCAGCTTATAAAATGTACTTTCTCCTGTGGCAGAAACAGATAATAACCTATTGTGTTTTGAAGATGTCATAAATATGTGCTTATTGAATGGTAATAAGATGAAAAGTGTGTTGAAACACATAAAAATATTCCAACCGAGTGCCCTGATTTCTCTTTTCCTCCTTCAATACAATTGTAAAAATTCGCTTATCTTTATATAATGGTCGTCCTCAAAAACAAGGGGGATTAATGACAACAAAACAAAAAGAACAGAAAATACCATTAGCCAAAATGTTATTTTTAACATTGGTAGAATTGGGGGGGGACTGTAAGATGTACAATTGTAAGGGAAATTCTGACGTCGTTTTTTAAATGTTTGGTATTTTCACATGTGTAAATGTCCACTTTCAACACATCACCTCCACTTCTCACTCTTGTCTGATTACACGTGTATAGTTCAGAGCTTTACATGAGCTTCGTACAGGTCTTTTCATGTCAGGCGACAACACTGACATGGTAAATAAAAACAGACTCACTTACCCCGTCCTTTCAATACCGTCAGTGAAATTTGCCCACGCCACGAAATCCTCTCGATATCCGTCGACGACAGCCAGCTGTCCGCTCTGTTTGTCGATAACCGCAGTCCGTACTTCAGCTCCAACCGACGTACACATGAAACCAAAGGCGGATAAAAACCATAAAACTTTTAAAAAGGCACTAATGTCTCCAAAACAAGACATTTTGTTTTGCCTGTGCGCCATATTCACATCAACTAATCATGTGATCGTTCGGATGACCTGTCACGTGACCAAACCAAACCCGGACTTTCAAAATAAAAGCTTAGAACAAAAACGATGCAATCATTTACAGTTATACATGATATTTTTGTTTTTGCAAGAATGTTGCATTTTATTGTAGTAGATGTTTACTGTTGACATCAATGATCATCTACAGTTTAATCTACAACAATCATCAGATGTTTGTACATTCATTCATTCATTTTCTGAACCTGCTTTAATCTCACTAGGGTCATGGGGGTTGCTAGTCATGGCCAAAAGATGTATTATCTCCGACACATGGGTGTTTCTTCAGCCAGGTGCCCTTTTATGTTCTTTGGCCGTATTTTAAAACATTTACATTTTGTACAAATTCCACTTTCTTTGTCAAGCTAACACTAAACCTCTAAACATTTTTTACTACCTTGCTATTATGATTTTTTTTTTTATACTTTTCAACATCCTCAGAAGTATCATAGTCATAGTTTTGACCTTGTCCCTTTGTCCACATCAGACTTTTAAACTTTAATAATGAAAATAATGATTAAAAACATGATTTATTTGAAAACCATTGATGGATCTCAATTAAGCATCAGTAAAATAATTAAAATACATTATTGTGTATAATGTGAGAGCCATCAATATTATTTTTTACCCAAAATACAGCGTGTAACTGTCATTTCCACCACCACAGACATATATATATTTAAAGTTCTCCCTACACATAAAAAAAAATATCCACAATTTAAGGTCATGATCCACTTTATGTAATAATTCAAGTTATTTTATGAAAGTACCTAAATTTGGAGATAGTAGCAGGTGTATAGTTCAGCAGATTTAATTTCTTTCATAAATGTGTGATTATACATTACGGGAAAAACTGGTAAAAACAGTTACAAAAAAGGGTCTCAGACAATTATTGAGTGGTATAGTTATTTATAATTAAATAACAGTTGTATGTTGAGATGTGGTGGAAATGACATTTGTTCAACACATCAGAAAAAAAAAAATCCCAAAATTAACAAATTGTTTTGGAATCTAAGTTTGTCCTCTCACAGATCTGAAAACTAGAAAAACTTTTTAATCTTATGAAACCGTGTTACGTGAGTTTTGAATAACTTTTTTATATTCAAGTTCACAATAGTTGAATGTGGCTTATTTGCAAATCAAAGTCTTTGAAACATATACAGTGGTAATAATTGTTCCTTGATGAAACTATGAACCAAGCAGAAAAGAAAATCTAAAAGAACTGATCAAGAAGTTAAAACCAAAACCATAATTTATTTTGGTGCCAAAACATTTGTCCATGATTGTAGCGTCTCTCCTGTAATAACCATGTTTCTAAAACAGTCAGCTTTTTACACGCTCAGGAAAAAAAGCCTGGTTTTCAGCTTTGTCACATTGGATTTTGCTGCTACTTTTTAAAAAGAGTTTATTTAGTTCAAAAGTTGTAAAGTATTCTTCAGTCATATAGGAGCTTGTCACCCTTCTGTTTATCACAAACATCCAAAATTAACACGTTTGGACATAACATACTTTCCACTGAACAAAAAGGGGATAAAAAATTTGCAAGTGAGCAGAGGAATAAAGTTGTAAAATCTGTAAATACTTAAGCATCTCAAATTTGTACTACTATATTAAATGATTGAAAGTACTTGCTCACATTGCACTGGTTTTAGTCACCGTTGCTCACATAATATAAAAACATGAGGCATAAAACTTTAGCATTTACAACATGAAATAAAATTTTATACAAAACACAGACATGAATCCAAATATGTCCCTGTGAGGTTTCAGTTCTGTACAAAAGATCTGGACATAAAAAAATCCTGAGGTTTCCACAATCTGCAAAACTTGAAATTACTTGATCATTTTGTTTTTTCTGTCTATACATGACACTCCGGTCCTTAATTTTTGCAGGTCAGTTCAAGAAAATCCCTCAGAAGCCTTGGTTTCTTCCGTGTCAGAACAACAGCGAGTAAAGACCTCAGTCTTCCACACCTTCAGTCTCCATAGACTCCATAATTCCTTCCAGTACCTCGGCCTTTCGTTGCTTTTTGGCAGCGACTGACGGGGGTAATAAAATACAAAGTTTAAATGACCAAATACAAGATTTTCTTAGATTTCATGCATCACATTGTGGGTGCTGTTAAAAAAGTACATCGAGTTACCATGAAAATGTTCAGCTGTCTTTCGTCTCAGCGTCTCCACTGAGTCCTCTGCATCAGCCCACTCCAGCACCAGACGCCTCCCGTACAGATGTGTGCTGTGACACAGTGCGGCAAATGCTTTCTATGAAGAGAAAAAGAAGGTTTAAGGTTTAATAAAACAGCATTCAGGCTTTCATCATATCAGAGTTCCTATACACTGAAATTCCCTATTTTTGCAGACTCAAAAATCCAGACTTGAAGATATTTCAGTACATATATAATCACTGGGGACAAGTTAAAAAATGTTGAAATTGTACATTTTTAAAGGTTTTAAAATCCAGCAAATAACATCTATGTGTTATATTCTGACCACCTATATGTGCTGTTTTTCTGCCAAATTTTTGCCAAAAGACAATAGGTGTTACAAATCAATTGAATCCTGAATTAGGGGTATAGATAAAGCTGTAGATGAGGGTGTTTAGTCACAAAAGGTGTTTAGTCTGGTCTTTGACAGATCAAACCTAAATGAAAACAAAATTTACTTTCAGAAATAAATCTTATATAAGAATAAACAGAATAGTGCTAATAATCTGGAAACACAAATATTTTCCTGTAATCGTTTCTTTTTTACTATAGTCAAATTCCACATGTTCCCCACACTGTTTAGGAGCCCTGATTAAAATCACACAGACCTTGGCATCCTGTTTAGTGAGGAAGTCCACAAAACCAAAACCTCTATGATTCCCTGTTCCAGCTGCTTTTTTGGGAAGTCGGACTGTCTTCAGTTCTCCAAATGTACTGAGAGGAGAGAAGGGGTAAAATGATCAAATACTGTACAATGAACATTATATTTCACCAAAAACCAATTAAAACAACTGCAGGTTTGTGAATGATACCAAAAGAGTTCTCGAATTTCCCTGACGGTGGCCTGGAAGGGGACGTTTCGCACAAGGATCTTAGACCCGGTCTGTTTTTTCTCAGATTGTTTCTTCTTGCGTGACACTTCAGTCCTCCTAAACATACAAAAAAAGGATGATAATATAATACTGTTTACAGTGACAGTAGAGACATATGTCCCCTTTAACTTTATTTATACACTACAGAAGCAGATCTTAACCTTGTGGCTCTTTCTGAAATCTTCAACTCTAACTGGTGATCATCGACATTGCAGTGCTGTTTGAGATGGAGAAAACAACCAGTCAGTCAAACCCAGACAGATCCTTGAAGTCTGACTGATGACAACGGGTCAGTACCTGCAGCTGCTTCAGGGCCTTCTGAGCTGCCTCGGCCGTCTGATACTGAACAAAGCCATAGCCCATGGACAACATCTTTCCTGAAAGTGAAACAAGCAATGTAAGATTGTTGTTAAATCACAACTACTGACAGCCCACACAGAAAAATATGTTTCCTTCTAATACAGTTCTTCCAGTTCTAAATCATTGTAATTTGGTATATGACAAATCAATGAATCTCAAAATTTCTCTAATACAACTCAGACACAATTTAAACAATACTTTTCCATGATATTTCCATGTGTTTGGTCAGTTTTTATGACACTTTCTCTGAAATGTTGGTATACACACTACATAAAAGTACAAAATAAAAGCCATGTTAGAATTTACCACAAATACTTCAACTAAAATTTATAAGAACAAAAAATGTGTTCTAATAAATATTATCCAATTAGTAACACAGCCTCTCCCATATTAGAAATTTTAATTTTTAAAACACAGCTTAAGTTTTATACATTTTTAGTCCTGGACTTTCTTAAGCGGTATCTTGTAGTGTTTTTCAAGTGGCCAGGCTTTATTGAATTAAAAAAAAAATATGACATCAAGTAAAATGACAGATCTTTTTTTTTTTTTTTTTTACAGCAATATGGATTTTTCTTTGACAATCTTAACAGAGTTATATACAGGAATTAATGCAGCAGATTTGCAAGAAAACGCTATTTTGAAATTCCATGACTTGTCGTCATCAGTTTCCAGTCAAAGTGGGTAAGAAACACATACTTTTAACATTTTGTACCTGTTTTATCCTTCTTCTTGGAGATGGTGCAGGACTTGACCTTTCCACATTTGGAGAATGTCTGCAATAAACCAGCAAACACAAATAAGTATCTTAATCAACAGTCTGTGATTATTAATTAGTAATAACTGACAGAGTTTCTACAACTTTACCTCCTGTAGTTTCTCTTCTGTTGTACTGAAGTTGAGATTCTTGATGAAAAGTGTTGAACCAGGAGTGCTTTCCTCCTCCTCCTCATCTTCCTCTTCTTCCTCAACTTCTTCAATTTTTTCCTCTTTTACTGTATCCTTCTTTTCTAACACTTGGTTAAACAGATTCAAAACATCATCCATTTGTTCAAATGATATATATATATTTTTTTTTAAATGGTAAACTTAAAAGACATTGCCATGCACTGAGTGTTTATGTGTATCAGTGGAACTGTACCTGGCTCAGGTTTGGCCACAAACACTCCTACAGGGGCCCATTCCAAATAAAGCGGGATGTGATGGAACTACAGTTTGAGGGAAAAAAGTGAACAAAGTGTTGCTACTGAAAACATGCTGGCAGTTCACTTTTTGCTCATGATCATTTCAGTCAAAGCATACAAATTTTCACTTAATTATTATTATTGATTTTAATGGTGTTCAAATACTTTTTGTCTTGTATGTTCACGTTATTTCTTAAAAGTAAAACCAGAGACATGGTCTGCAATTTAGCTACTATATGTACATTTTGCATCAATTGCATACTTTTTAATCTAACAAAATCTATAATTATCACCCCTAAAAATTTCTACATTTAACTAAAAAACTAAAATAAATAAAATGAGTAACACACCTTGCTGTATGCCAGTCTGGTGAAAGCTCGTTTGGCTTCAGTTGGCTCCAGGAACTCAACGATGGCGGTGAGTCCTGAGGGCGGCAGCAGCACTCGACCCAAGGAACCATGAGGAGAGAAGAGCTCCTCCAGCTGTGACACCATCACCCCAGCCGGAAGGTTCTTCACCAGGATCACAGTTGTGCTCCTCGGTGCTGCTGCCTGTAAACAGAGCACACATCTATGATGACAACCTCGTCTGGATCACTTCAGTAAGGACACTGTAAATAGTTACACAATATACATCATTACAGTATTCCAAACTGAATATGGATTATGTAAAGACAACATTCCACTTAGGTATTCTAAAAAGAAACAGTGGTGGCACTGTCTGCGGTTTCCTCCCACCATGCAAAGACATGCACCTTAATGGGTTAATTTGTTGATCTACATTTCCTGTTGGTCAGGATGTGAGAGTGAATGGTTGTTCTCTACATGCCCACACTGCAATGTGGTGGTAACACATCCAGGGTTTACCTCGACTTAGATTGATGGGATAGGCTCCAGTGACCCTCTAAACAGACCACATTCTAAAAACTCTTAAAACATGGGATATGCCAAAATTATTCAATTTTTAGGAACATTCTTCGGACATATATACACTGCACTCAGACTCAGTTGGACATTTTACAGCCTCTTCTCTGATTACAGTTAGCTTTTAGTGTTCTACACAAAGGAAGAGTTCAACAATTTGTAAGATTGGAGTAGAAACTTATGGCCAAAAGAACCATCACACAGTTTTACACAATTAAAAAATTGGATTCTAAGAGGCTTTTGGATGTGCACAAATATTAAAGCAGTGACCTTAAGAGGGTAGATGAGAAAATGAGAGGGAGGCTGAAAGAAAGGCACTCGTAAAACCCATGTTTATGTTAACCTGAATATGTACAGCTGTACATGAACGGGAATATAAGTGGAGCACTCGTCACATTCAACAGCAATGCTAAGGAGAGTTTACTTCGGGAAAAGCTTCAGTTGTTTGTGTACTGTTGTATATTACAACTCATTCTAAAATCTAAATTTCATTTATGGCTTGGTCCTAAAAATATTTTGTGTTCTCCTCCAAGCTTATCAAATAAACAATGAGCATTATAGTATAAATTATATTCCTAATGATCTCATTAACAGGACAGTAGAACAAATAACTTCACATTGGTATTAAATCACAATTTTTTCAGAAGAAAAGCAAAAAGTAAAATGTTTTTTGAGCATGTTAAAGTGATCAGTGAGTTAAGGTTTTAGTTTTAACATACCTGACTAAAGGAATCCAGACTGACGCTGTTGTCCAGAAGAAACTGTCGAGTCTCTTGTACGATCTGAGTCTCACCCAGAGCCATCCTCACAGCTACACTCCCCTTTGACTCCTGTAGAAGAGGTGAGATTTAAACAGTGTAACACCCTTAAAATGTGCATGTTACCTGGGACGTTGTACATTTGGTCAATGAAATGCGAATGTTGAACTTGAGGAATATGTACAGAAACAGGATCTAGTGCTACTCACATGGTCGAGGACTTGGCTTTTTGTGGTGTTGTACTTTTCAGCAATAGCATCGGCTACTGCACTTGTGCCAAGAAACAAGGAGTTCCAGTTGTGGGAACTAAAAATAAGCATAAATTTAAAGAGGAATGTGCCATGTAATTGAATATTTATGAGTGAATTCAAAGAAACCCCATCAAACAAACTATGTAGCAGAAGATTAAAGTGATTATAGAAACCTGGAGCTTGAAGCTTTATTTTTAGCATCTTTTTGTCGTTTATAAGATGAGGAACCAGGACCACCAGCATCTGAGGATTCAGGCTTTTCCTTTTTCACTGTGGAGGGAAGCAAGTGAAGCATCCTGCCCTAAGAGCAGACAGCCCCAAAGTCATTTGTAAATCAAAATGGATTGATAAACACATACATTCTAGAAGTATTACATTACAAAAATTAATTTTAAATCAAATACCTGAAAAACATGTCCGTCCAGCTGAGCCAGGGCTGTCACAGCATGTTCTGGGATCATGTACGTTACAAAAGCAAACCCTTTTGGTCTCTTGGTTAGACTGTCGATAGGGAATAGCACATCAGATAAAGGCCCTGTAGGAAAAAAATATCATAAATATTCTAAACAAAAGCAAACTTATTTTTGCAGCTGAGGGTCTGTGTTTTTGTATTTTGTGAGTTTTTAACTGACCGTGTTTAGCAAACAGCTCTTTGATTTCTTCTTCAGTGCATGTGTAAGGAAGGTTTCTAATGAAAAGTCTGCCTGAGTCCGAAACATCTTCCTCCTCCTCATCCTCCTTGAGCTTCCTAGTAAAGTTTCTGTCAATTTCTTTGTCTTTCCAGTCTTTCTTTTTACCTCCAGAGGCATCCACACGGAAAACCTCAATATATCGGCCTCCTAAAAAACACAATAATGTCATTTTTTTTTTTTTTTACAGCCGCTCTCGGTAATACAACACAGCTCCAGAAATTTGTACGGAAATATTTTTTTTTCACCTATGTAGTCTTTATTCTTCTTTAAAGCCTTCTGCACTTCTTCTTCAGAGTGCACATCTACATATACATAACCTGAAACAAATACACACAAAGCAATGCTTAGGTGATAAATGTGATAAATTGTCACTCCATATGTTAAAAAACAAATTTCAGTGACATACCTGTTCTATTTCCACTTTCATTCTTTCCAATCCTGATGGCTGCAGGCTTCAGTGGTGTCATGAACTCACGAATTTGTTGCTTTTAACGACATACACAAAATTATAATATTTTTATTAATGAAAATACTGAAATATTTTTAGGTTAAGCAAAAACTAAATCTTTGATTTACAAAGTGTTCACTCACCTCCTTTACATTAAAAGGGGCTCCCCTGAGCTTCACTGTGAACTCTGTTACCGGTTCTATCTGAAGGAAACAGATGGAGGTTTTAATGTACAAACTTGTTGCATTGTATTTTTTAAACAGTAATTTGTTTAATAATTTTACCAATTGAATCGGTCACCTCATTTGTTGTGGCCTTTTTTGCTTTGCCTTTCTTTTTATCTTCAGAGGACACTGCTGTTTTAATCTTTGACAGATTTTCTCTGTCACCGCTCTCATAGGCACTGTCAGTGTGCTGCACAGGACCAGAATCCCCATCTTCATCATCTACACCTTCATCTTCACCCTCCTCCATGGTGTTACTTGTCTTTGCCACCTTTGATCGCAGGTACTCCATGTCTGACAAGCCAGATTTGTGTGCTTCTTTAGTGGCATCTGTGTACAACAAAATGCTTTGACTGGTTTGAACAGTGAAATATGCAACAATATAAAAATATATATGTATTCAGGGACAAATGTGTTTATCTGATGCATCTAGTAGTGATATCAAACCATACAAATAAAAGTTAGACCAAGATTTTTTTTTTTTTACCTTAGTCTAACCTTCATTACAAACCTTCATCTTCATCATATTCCTCTTCCTCAACCTCTGCCTCCTCCTCCTCATACTCAGATGGGTCTGAATCAAAGTTGAGGTAATCATCTGAAGCCGGCTTCTTCTTTTTCTCAGTCTTCTCTGGTTGCTGTACAGTGTCATTCGCCCACGTCGGTGCTTGGCTTCGATTCTGATGCACTGACATAAACTCCTTGAATCCCTGATCCTCCTCCAGCTGACATACGCAAGATAAAAAGAAACCATCAGTATCTAAATGGGATCCAAGCGAAAAACTAAATATTTCATTACAGTAGAGTAATGTCAGGGTCTCTTAATATTTTAATACTTTCTATTTTTGTAATTTTTATTTTGCACTAAAATGCAATACTAATGCCAAAATACAGCTTCTAACACTTAAAATTATGTGAAATTCTGTATCATATGATTTTTTCTGTTGCAGTATTACACATTAAAGTGATAAAAGTAACAATTAATCAAGACTACGAAATCTAATACTTAATCCCAACTTTTCACGGTTTGTATTTGATTGAGATTTGACACACCTATATTGTCAAATGAGCAATATTTCAAATATAGAAAAATGCTGCTGCTGAGACTGTGACTTACATTTCCAGGTGTGTCCTTGGTTTCCTTTTTCTGTTTCTTCTTCTACAGATAGAAAAAAATTTAATTACTCAAAGTGGTAGGTGTTGCCCATCTCTACCAGAGACTCAACACTCCAAAACAGTCTTTAATTTTGAATGTGTTTAGCTGATCAGACAAATGGAATAAGTTCCGATATTTTTTTTTCCACGGGCACCTTTTTGTTGTCAGTTTCACTCTTGGCAGAGGGTTTGTCTTGGCTTGAGTTCTGAGTGTGTTTACTCCAGGCTCTTGGTTTATTGGGGTCTCCAAATGACTTACACATCTCCACCTAAACATAAAAAACAACATTAAATACATTAATGACAACCTAAAGCTGTCGTTTAAGGCAGGGGAATAAACACACACCGTCACTCTGGACGTGTCCACGAAGCTCTTGTTGAAGTGCTTCAGAGCCCTGTCTGCATCTTCCTCCGCTTTGAAACCCACGAAGCCGAACTTGCGGAACTTGCCATCCTTGGTAAACTTTAGTGTGGAGTCTGTCACGGTTCCGAAGGCAGCAAACATCGCCCTGAACCGGTCCTCCTTCATCTGCACAAGATACATAGTTATCCTTAGGTGGACTGAAACAAACCGACTGCTGGTCTCTGGGCAGGTTACGTTACTTACCCCGTTTGGGAGGTTTTTAACGATGAGTCTCGACATAGTTACAGGTACTGAAGGTCAACAATTCACTTCTTGACGTGTTTTGGAGGAAAAATGTCAACAAACGAGCATGGACTCTTCCCTAGGAGGCTGCCATGTTGAATAGGAGGAGTTCCTTCTTCTTCCTCCGTCAGGTTTATTTGACGGTTGGTAACCAGCTTAGGTGCATTACCGCCACCTACCGGACTGGTGTATTATTGACATGGTAATGGAATGTAAATTATATTCCTGCCAATAAGCCACTTTCTTTGAGAAATGAGAAAAACTGTTTTAACACTCTTTAAGACAGTTGTTTGAAGATGTTTACTAATGATAATACTTTACCTTTTCTACTCATAGTTTACCTCTCTCTACTGCAGCGAATTGGTTCCTCTGCTCTGTAAAATGACAACATTCTATTAGGACAGTGGCTCTCAAACTTTTTACAGGAGCGTACCCCCTGAAATATACTTTTATATCCAAGCACCCCCCAACACTCACTTCAGCATTTTTGATTTTCAAAAACTTAGGCAAAATGTATTCCTGTGCCAAAGGCGTTTGTTTATATTTTTAAAACGTTGTAAACAAACATATATTTAACTGTAATATATATATATTTTAAAATTACAAATCTACAGAAGAAGATTAGGACTACTGGGGAAAAAAAAGGTCCAACATTTTTTAAATTATTATTGTCCTGAGGAAAAAGTCAGAATTCTGAGGGAAAACTCTGATGTTTTTATAATAATAAAAAATATATATATTGGACCTTAATTTTTTATACTTTTTTTTCCATTGGCCTTAATCCTCTTCCATACAAATCTTTATAAGTAAATTTTGTGCAAAATATAAACTGAAAAATGCCTTCTTTCATAGATTAGAAAAATAAATTGGTCATTAATTAATAGATGAATCTTTCATTAACAAAATAATGACTTATCTACTCAAATAAACAAATTTTGAATAATATAAATAGAAATGTTCTTCAACTGCTGCCAAAGCTTAAACAAGATGACTGACAATAAAATTATTATATGAATGTATTTATTGTGTTTTATATTTTAGCATTAATTGTCATCATTTATTTTGTATTCGGTACATGATGACTTATTTAATGTATTTTTAGAAAAACCTTTTTCAGAATTCCCTTAGCTTCTTCTAAGTACCCTTGGAGGCACATGCACCCCCATTTGAGAAAGACTGTAATAAGACATGCTGTACTGTTTCATACCGGTTACTATGTGAACACATTCCTGTTTGGTGCCTGCGGACCGTGTGAAAGGAGATGACTGATTCCTCCCTTCTCCCCAACCACATTCCTGCTTCAGCCAACAGCTTTTTGGATGCTGTACATATGTCTGTCTGTCACTATTATCCCATTGTTCCTGCCATATTTTAATAGTTTGTTTATGAATGTATGCCTTACCCCAGCTTTACATATTAGGATTTCTAAACTAGCATTTTCAGCCTTTAATGACTGCTTAGCAAGAGTGTTCACATCTCCATTTCGTAACCAAAGCAAGGAGACCTTTTCTTCTTCCTTTCTTTCAGCTTGACCGAATAGTGGGAATGACTCTATAAGCTTACGATCGCAAACCTACTGGACTGAAGTATATCGCAAGATCAGTGCTGATCGTTTCTAGAAATTCAACTAAATTGAGCCTAGTATACATTTACCACATACCCGATGTGCATTCCATCTTGCTGTCTCTTTTATCATCCAATATCTCCACAACAGATTTACCCTTCTTTAGGTCTAATTCACCTTATAAAAGCAAGAACACAGTATCCAAACCATTAGGGTATTTTCTTAATTTTTGAAGACATACAATTTTCATTTAGTGGAAATGAAATCAGCCGATTCACATCATTTTGGTTGATTGTCTTTTCCTCCATCTGCCTGTGCATCTGTCTTTTCCATGTTTTACTTTCAACATGTCGTGGTATATAGTTTTTGTTCCATTAAATGATGTTGGAGTTCCGTATTTAATTTTTTTATGCATCTTAAGAGGATATTTATTCATTCATTTATTTATTTTCTGAACCCGCTTTATCCTCACTAGGGTCACGGGGGTCGCATGGAGCCTATTCCAGCTACTTACGGGCGAAGGCGGGGTACACCCTGGACATTTCGCCAGTTCATCACACAGCTGACATATAGAGACAAACAACCACTCTCACATTCACACTCATGGACAATTTAGATAAACCAGTTAATTTATCAGTGCATGTCTTTAGATGGTGGGAGGAAACTGGAGTACCCGGAGAAAACCCACACAGACACGGGGGGAACATGTAAACTCCACACAGCAAGGTCCCACCGTCGACTGATGTTGGAATCAAACCCAGGACCTTACTGCTGTGAGGCATGAGTGCTAACCACTGCACCACCCTGTCGCCCACAATGCCATTTATGTTACTTTAAATTTTTCATCATTTACCATGTTTTTTGTTGTGAGTACCACTGCTGTTAAGAGACAGTCTCAGCATAAGAATCCACTTCTCAAGTGTTTAGACAAGAACTTTTTCTTGTCTCTTAAAGTTTGCTGTTGTTTTCACCAGCCCTTTTCTATCTGTTGGTTGCACATACAGACCTACATGTTGTTTACATGAAGGATTCCCAGCAAAGCACAGTAAATCTAGTGTGAAACTCATACTTAAGGCAGTGATGCATTCACAGACAACAGTCAGTCACATGTGGTGTTTTATACACAAACAGTATTCAACAAAAATCTGAACAAATCTAGGAATCCAGTTCATATCCAATTACTTGCTCCTTAAAAAAAACCTTTTTTAGTGACTGAAATTTACAGTAGGGGTTTTTGTTTGTTTGTTTGTTTTCTTTGTTTTCTATACATTTACTGATTATGTTTGTCTGATTGTATGTTAATCACTGGACTTGAACTAACCTATCCTAAAATAAAAACCTAATAACTAAAATGACAGCAACAATGGAGAAAACCCAGAAACAAAAGCCATTGGTTGGCTGATCAACAACAGCCTGATCTCAGTTCTACTCGTGGTCAGTTTGGCCTGTAAATGTTATTGTTCAAATCAGCACTTATACCCTCACTTCCTGTTTTCACTGCCATTAAAGTGCAAAAGTGTCCAAAGCAAATGTCTAAATTTGAACACTGGCCTATTGTCGACATACTTATAGGTGTAAGTACATAACGTTGTAGCCATACATAAAATGGGCTGGTGCCATGTTGAAGTATGCACACCCTGCTTGCTGAAAATACTTCATTATGTGGGTCAAAAAATGTTCAGAACCTTAGTAAACATTTTGAGTTATGTGGTTCTTTCATGAGTAGTCTACAGTGGCAATGTAGTCACAAAATTACATAATGGATAGTGTGTTCGTGGAGAATGAATGTTCCTCGAGTTCCCTGGAGCAGCTGTAAAAGTTAATGCTGTCATGTGATGTTAAAGGTCTTTGACAGAGTAACAGCACGTTGAATGATGTAACATGGATGTCAAAAAATAAATTAATAGTTGACATTGGCACTTACATAATTTAACATGGTAGTGTGTGACTATATCACATGATAGATAAAATTACATATTTTAGAGTGCATTGTATATTTAATAACAAGGAGTAGGACTTAGCCTTGTAATAAACCAAAGGCAGGTATTTTTTAATAAACAGAAATACAGAACAATATTGGATAATTCTCTGTAACTTAGTAAATACAAAATTAGTATTTTTGAAGTTATTATATAACTACATAATATTCACCAATAGCTACTTTTAAACTTGAGTCTTTATTTATAATTCAAATAACTTTTGTACTACAACTAAACTTCTAAGACATACTTCCAGTGCTGTTTTTAATCTTTATCCCCATTAACACACTCATGACACACATGAATAACCTCTTTGTTTGCCTGATCACATGCTGGAGGAAAAAGTTAAAAAAGGAAATTATATGCAGACAAAGAGGGAAACCGCATGGAAAGGTCACACTGCACAGATTGAAGGTTTTCAGAGGTTGAACTTTATTGAAAAGCCTTTTCATAGCACCTTCTACAAATGTTGTACATAACAAACATTGTGATTGTTTTAGTGTGTATGGTTAAACTACAAAAAATACAAAACGTAATTATGTTATTACCTGTACATCTCTGAAGTTCAACAAAGGCCTCATGAATTATAGTATCCTTCATTACAGTGCAGCATTTGGTGAGGTGATCCCATTGTACTGATGTGAGCTTTAAGTGGTTATGAAAACGTATTCTATTAGTAATAATAATAATAATAATAATAATAATAATAATAATAATAATAATAATAATATAATGACTTATATTTATATAGTAACTTTAAATACTGAGTTTACAAAGTGCTTTATCAAAGAAGAAGGGCACAACGGCAGGATATCCAGGAGTCAAAGTAACAACAGAAGGCCGAATAGGAGGACAGAAAACACAAGCAAAGATGCTAAAACATAGAAAAACAACGCACAGTAAAAGAGATAAGAACAGCAAACTAGAAAAACATGACACTGAACAAATTTAAATATATTTAAGTCAAGAGGGCAAAGATTACAGTGACATAACATGATGCTGTCAAATCAATATAAAAATGAAGGAATGGAATAAGACAGACATCAGTGACAGAAATATTTCAAAGAAATTATAAAACAGCCTAAAATTCTTCACCCCTGAGTTACACCGTACTTTTCACATGGAAGTTGACAACAAGTTTGTTCCTGCTCTGTCATCAGAGGGTCCTTTTCTCCAGTTTGATGACTGAAAGTCGTTTTGGATCTCAAGAAAAGTTTTGTTCTTGGTTTCAGGAACAAAAAGGTAAAGGTAAGTTACCACAGCGGTGCAGACGGTCAGAAACACCAGGAAACAGTACTGCTGCAGCCCAATCTGAGGGAGAAGAACACAGGGCTGTCAGACAACCTTCACACTTTCAGTTCTTTTTTTTTTTTTAATTGTTTATTGTTTTGTTTATTTCAAGCTTGTGCACTCCATGTACAACAATTATTTTATATATTTCACAATATGTACACAGACATACATAAAGAATCAGCTGTAAACACTATATACATAGAGAATTTTATGCAAACATATGCATACAGAAACATACATCGAGAAGAGTACATAAAGAATATACATATTATGCATAGAAAAATATATATAGAGAAATATACATAGAGAAAAATAAAAGAGAAATCTTTTTATTCACCTACCACAATAAAGGGGAAAACCATGCCAATAAAAAAGAAGCTGGACCAGTTCACCGTCCCTGCAACCATGTATGCTGCAGGACGAGTGGCTTGTGTAAATAGTTCAGTAGTCAGGATGTTCGTCACACCACCTTCACATGAAACAGCAAAAACAATCACTGTTAGTTGTGCAACAGTGTCTGCTAAACTCAGTGGGGGGACGAGTCAGTTACCTGGTCCAAGGCCAAAACTCAAGATAAAAGCAAAAACACACGTCATGCTCAAGTATGGAAAAACTGGACTGGAATCCTAAGAGAGAAAATCACAAGATGAAGATAAGGTTGTATGGGTGAATACGTTTTATAAATCTCATTAAAAACTAGTCTGGAGGTTAATTTACCTGAAATGTGATTGTTAAGGTGAGTAAAACACAGCAGATGCTCATGAGGGTGTATCCTCCCATGATGAGCACCTTTCTTCCCAGACAGTCAATGAGCATGCCCTGTGAGACACACAGCACGTCATAAGACTCACACCACTGTCTGAAAAAACCTCCTTCAACTGTTACTATCAACTTGTTTTGGAATGGTTTTCATGTTGTTGTTTTTTTCTAAAAGCTACTTTTTAGTTATGTATTTTATTTATTTAACAGTTATATTTTGCTTTTTAAAAAAATAAAGAAAAGGAATTATGTATTTTAAAATGTTTCCATGTGATCTACATAAACTGTGAATGCAATGCTTGGGTCTGAATTTTTTTATTAATTCAACACAAGTCGATCTTCAACCCTTTTTCTGAGTAATGACATGAAAAAGGTTGTTTTGAGCACTGGCCCTTTAAATGCAAATGAGCCACTTCACACCCTACCCTGATTTTTGCCAAAATGAATATAAGGATAGCTTTGCCCCACCTGGAGGGTTTACATTCAAACCTTATGAACTATTAAGGTCAAATACACAAATAAATATACCAAAGACTAATAAAGGAGGTTTGGCAACCTATGACCCCTTTAAACCATCTTATATCATCACTCATGTTATCATTTATTTGTTACTTCTATAATCTCCTTTACTGTTATATTTCTATGTAAGATCTGTTTTGCTCAAAAAGTCACCTTTAGCTGAATATACTTTACAATAAGACTACCTTCACAACCATATAAGTAGTTAGTTGTAAACACTGTAAAGCTCACCTGATATCTACACAGTCTGACCAAAAAAAGACCCCACCTTCATTTAAGTAAGAAAATAAATAACAGTCTTCTACTGGATAAGTATCAGAGTGACCAATACATTTTAGCTACAACAAGTCCTTTAACCTTAACCAATATAGACAACATGTGTGAACATGTGTGATTTGATGAGCCCAGATTGACCCTGTTCCAGGATCAGGGTGAGAGGATAGGTGGATGAAGTAATTACCCCTCATGCCCAGTTCCCACAGTACAAGCCTGTGGGGGTAGTGTTATAATCTGAGGTTGCTTCAGTTGGTCACAACAAGTAAAGAAAATAAATGTTATTACATTAATTTAATGAAATGGTGGAACATGTACTGTAAGTAACGCTAAAAGTAATCCCATGAAATATTAGACTGTGAACCTTTGTTGGTCAGATACTCAATCTATAGGTTAGAGAATTTAACTACCATCAACATATTTAATTCAATTGTCCTATTAGGCATTTTGATTAGTTATATTTGGCATATCAAATTAAATTAAGAGTGTTATCCTCCCAAGGCTTTGGCAAAATTTTAATTTATACTTTACAACAAGGCTTCTTTTTTTTTTAACCTAATACAACTGATTGTAAACATTAGTAAGTGATTTAGCATGGTGACTGATAAGGAAACAGGATAAAGTAAGTTACTCAGTTGGAAAAATCATAAATGTAACATAGACAAATAGAACTGTAAAGGTGCAACAATAATTTGATCCAAAAATGAGCCTGAATCAGCGTGTGAAAATTGTAGCAATCTTCATGTAACTGCTTATAATGACTCATAATGTGTTATGAACAACCAATATAAGCAAAATACAAATGCTTTCTCAGTGTAGCCTTATTTAAAATGATTTTATATTGTATTTTCAAGTAGTGAAACTCAAGAAAATCCACATTTTCCCAAGTCCTCTTATCTCTGGATAACACACTAATGTTGTTGAGGCCTACCCTTTGGCATGCAGGAAGTGCTGTATGCACATAATGTTCCTATACATGCTGTTTGCAAGAAGTTCTCATGTGGAAACGAGATTAAAGCACAGCATGAAACTGATACTTACACAGGTCAAAGCAGTGATGCATTCACAAGCACCAGTCCCAACAGCCACATACGGTATTTTATCCACAGCAATGCCAGACTGCTTGAACACATAACCTGCATAAAAATAAATCTAAAGGAAATATTGAAGAGAACATCATATGATTTATCAAAATCTCAACTTCAGTGACCTCACTTTATCACTAAAAAGGCATTAAAGACAGGATTTTACAATGCAGAAAACAAGATAGTGAAGGAGAGTAGGTGTATTATGTTTGTATAATAAATCCAGGGCATACCGCATTAATGCCATTTAGCTGTTGTGCCACATTGAGCAGCATGATGGTGAGAAGTTGTCTGCGGATACTGCGATCGGTGAAAAGCTCCCAGGGTTTCTTTGTCTGGAACCCAACTAGATTGTTCTTCTCTATCTCTATATCTTCCCTTTCACTATCAAAATCAGCTGTACCATGCAGCTGCTTCAAGGCTGCAGATGGAAACACATGACAAACATGAGTCGGTTACAGACTTGTTTTTGTTAAATCTCAGAACATTTCCACTGTCATTTCTTCTCATTGTTACAGCATTATTAAACTTAGATCACATGTCGAAAAGGAAGACAAAATTCTGTGCCTATGGTCATTACAGACAATAACAGTCCTCAGGCCTTTTAATACACTGTTTTGTGCATTAAATCAATCTTTGTGAACAAATAAAATGACGCAATATTTGACCTTTTTGACATCCCTCATCATCTCCTTTATCGATAAGCAGATAGCGTGGGCTTTCAGGAAAGCAGGGCAAGATCAGGAGTTGCAGGAATGCTGGGATACATGTAGTGGAAAGCAGAAGAGGCCAGTACTCTTCTCTGCCCAGAAACTCTCTGTAAAATCATTTCAAAAGCAAAGCAATTAATTTCTACAAGCACAAATTCAGGGAAAGGCTAAAAATGAAACATATCCATCATTTACTTGAGACCCATCACTTGTCCGGTCAAGATTCCACCGGTGATGAAAATTGAGGTTCCCATTCCCATGGCACCACGAAGGGCAGTTGGCGCAATTTCCCCCAAATACAGAGGTTGAACACAAAGACTGATGCCTTTAAGATAAAATTAAACCCACAATTCAACATCTGATCATTAAGATTGAGGATGGATGGATGGATGTCTGAAATATTTACCTGCATTTACTCCTGTGAAAAAACGTCCAATGATGAGTAATTCAAAAAACCCCGCTGTGCGACTCAGACCCATCAGCACAGCAGCTAACAGTGCAAATATGTTATTGGCCAACAGTGTCCCTTTCCTGGAACAACATCACAAGCACAAAATGACAAACTGACATTTATAGTTGTGGAAAAAAATAGTAGACCATCAAAAGTCAACAAAATGCAATCAAGTACTAACTCCTGTGTGTATCATGTGACTAAAACAGACAGGAAAACAAAACATGGAATGTCTAAAAGCACAGTTTTTATCGGTACAGTGCCATAGCTATTGATGTAAGAACTTGTGTGATTTTGGTTATTATCAAGAAAACTATAAAAAGTGGATAGATATCAGCTCTTAAATTATGAGATATCTTTGTTGTTATTATTATATTTGTCCAAATAAATGTACCTTTAGTTGTACCAGACATTAAAATGAACATGACATTGAAGAAAACATAGGATGGTCTGATAACTTTTTATGTGACTCGAAGTAATTATTCAACTTTCAGTCTCACTGTACCTCCCCAACTTCACAGCCAACGTCCCACCGACAGATGCTCCAATAAGTCCTCCCAAGGTGAATATTGATACAATAGTGGACCAAAGCAGGGTGAGAACATCTTCTGATACATACATTTGGTAACGCTGCATCCAAGTTTGGTTGATGAACTTCTGCACAAACTAGAGATAAATGAGGACAAACACATCAACTGAAGCCAAAATGAATGCTGAATAAGTACTTACAAAACATCTGTAAATATATATAGGTATCCATGTGCAGTGAAAATTCAGTGTAAGGCTTTCCAAGATATCATATTAATTTTATTAATCAGAAATTTGTTTCCTGAAGATTGTGAACATGCCTAAATCACAAAGTCAAAATCATACCGTTGAAACCTTTGTTGTTCAATAAAAATTCAATATGAAACCTATTTTCTTCTTATATTAAATTTGACACTGGGTTGAAAATCTAGATTAATTTTTTTGACCATATTGATCAGTTCCACCACAATTTTTTCTATACATATACCACTAGGTACAAAATTTTAAATGTCTGTGTATTCTAGAGACACCCATTTTAAATTTCTATTTATATTTTCAGCTTGTGTTTTGAAATCTTATCTTATCTTATCTTATCTTATCTTATCTTATCTTATCTTATCTTATCTTATCTTATCTTATCTTATCTTATCTTTAGATTACAGTTCTGAGACTAGTTCCTTCTCCAACACTTTAACTGACGATGTTTTTACCAAAAACAATACATTGACAAGCTGTAATGTTATTACTTACTGGTGTTGGTGCATTGATGACAGATATATTATATCCATACTGGAAGGTTCCTCCTATGCAGGCTGCACACACAGCCAGCAGCAGTGATCTGCTTGGAAGCTGTGAGTGAAGAACAGAAACTACATGTTAATAGTGGACAGACACCAGAACTCTGCTCCTGACGTCATCAGTCCTCATACCCTTCTCCTCTTCGTATCTTCAAAATCTTTGATAAGCAAAGGTTGATACTCATCCACGAACCGTTTTGGCATTTTGTCTGTTTTGCGTAAAGTCAGGTCTGGTTGTTTGCCGTTAGGGAGCAGTGTCTTATCCCTCCAGCCAAGAGTCTGCTCTGGACAGGAAACTGATGTCGAACTGCAGAAAGACTTTTAACCCAGCGATCAGACAATTGATCTGTTGTCAGAGCGGAGACGGGGCTTTCTACATGGTTTTCATGGTGTGTTAGATGTAACGAAACACTGATTAGTCTCGGCTGTTTTCTCAAAAGCAAGGAGTGATGGTTGTCTAAGCATTATGAGATTGTAGCAGCCTGCAGTATATTGTATTCCCCTGTAATTCCAGAGTGTTAATGAAGGTGGTGGAAAGATGCACACGGGCGAGTGTTAAGATAGCACTGGTGTATTTCAACACTACATACACAACATACACTTGCATCAAAGGTGTGACCAGAAGGTCCAATGGGGGTAATTTTGTGTGTTTTGGACTGGGGGTATTTATATGTATATACC
>JAPTGZ010000028.1:25537312-25558591 GCA_029814645.1 Fowleria isostigma
TAAAGCCCCAGACAACATAGCTCCTGGGATCATTCAGGCACTCAAACTCCCCCACCACGATAAGGTGGCAGTTCAAGGGGGAGTAAATTCATTTATTTTGTATAAAAACTGTTTTCACTCTAAATAGTCTGACTGAGCTCTGTGTGTGTGTGATATGTGTTTCCTCATGAAGCTGCATGTAACTGACAGAGTGAGTAAGACTACAATGAGATTTGCCAAGTCATCAAAAAAAACATTACTAACTTTGATTCAGTCTCTTCATTAATTTATTTCGAGATCTTTTCATTAGTGTGGAAGTTTTCATTTTGGTGGAAGTGACATTAAATATCAGCTTATGCAATTTCATACCTTGGAAGTGGTCAAATAAAATGGATACAACTTTTCACATCTGTTCATTGATGATACACAAATATAGTTTACAATCAGCTCTATGAGTACTCAGCGTATAAGTCGTCCACAAGCTGACAGGTTTCCATATGACTGTGCAGAGAAAACACATCCGACTATAAGAAAGCTATAAAACCTCAGTCTTCAGGTATTGCATCCGTGCTCTGTGCTTCACCTGTGGGCTGTTGGGTGCACTCTGTGACCTCTGGTTGAAGTCCCCCATGCACACAGCGATGAAGAAAAGGGTTCCTCCCAGGACCAGAGCCAGACCTCCAAACCACCCAGAAAACATGGCCTCTCCATACTCCCAGCGAGGCATCACATCAGGAAAACCATCATCCCAGAACTCCACCACTGTTGTGTAGGCCACTACAGAAATTGGAGCCAAAGTGGTGAGTCCTGAGATCCAGGCCAGGATCCCGCCGAGGATGATGAGCCCTCTCTTCAGCTTGGGCTCTTGCAGACAGTTCACCCCCTCCATCCCAGGAAAGGCCACCAGCATTGACAGGACACCAGTGCCGATAGACGCCATCATGAAAACCCTGGAGATCTGCAGGTCCATCGGCAGTGCCAGGACAGATTCATAGGCCTTACATTGGATCCCAACCTCTTCAGTGTAAAGACACATGTGCCACAGTCCAGAGAACCAGTTCTCCACCTCATTCAGGTCAGAGTTCATCGTCTTCCAAAATGGTATAAAGGTGGTGGTTAGAGAAGTGACAAAACCACCAAATGTCACAAACAGTGCAGTCCTTTCCATCATTTTAGGTGTGAGGAAAACCATCTCCTGCCTCTGCTGATGCTGCGCTGATAGACACTGTGCTGTCTGTGAGTTGTGCAGGTGGAGCGACAAACTTGGACGGTCCAGACTGACTGTGTAACCCATCCCACCTGCTGAGGAAGCAGGACTGACCTGGCCCAGGCAGCCCACGTATTCAGGACTCTAGTAATGAAATGCACCTGATAAGTGGGAGATAATCCAGCACTGTGGCATGACAACAGGCATACTGTTTTGTTTCAGTGTTAAGTATCATGACGCTGAACAATGAACACTGTTTTACATGAAACCAGATATGTCCAACGGGATTCTGGCCTGTGCGTGCACAAGTTAAATGAATGAAACATGAGCAAGCTGTGCACTGCTCTACGCACAAAAAAGATTTAATGGCTACTCTAGGAATGGGTATAATGACTATTTCTGAGACACTATGAAATTTATTTTTAAGTACTAATTATTTAATTTGAAAGGTTTGACTGATGTGATTGATGAGATTCTGTATTATTTCATCCAAGACATTAATGCTTTAATCAGGGGAGGGGTTTTGATTTGCCAAGTGTCTCAAGTATCTACACAGTGAATGGCACTTTGTGCTCACTGCAACGGTACTTACAAATGAGTCCAACACTTTGTTACTTCCACTGTGAGACTGTGAGTATAACTGGCAGCAAACAGAAAATCTAATCTAGAGCCTCCGCATTTAGGTCAGCCTCCTCTTCTTTAAAATGAACCAATCCATGAACCAGGTCTACCAGTGAAACTGTTCAGACACTGCAATCTCTTTCAAACAAACTATTCATTGCAATAGAAAAGTATTCTGTTCTTGGTTAATATTATATGTTATTATATGATATAAATATAAGTGTTGTAAATGTGAAAATCAAGTGCTCATCAAGGATAAGGGCTGGGACAAACCTGCTGAAAAAACCAATGAGTTCTGTTTACTATAAATAAGTTTGTAATATTGAATGGACTGTGATGATAAAATTCTTTCTTTTAATCATGGATAAGCCTGATGGACTTCAGCTCAATATTTATCATCAGAGGGTAAGAAATTTCTGTGTATTTAAATGCTTAATGTAGCTTGTCTTTATTACCAAGAAGCTCATCAATGTTATACAACAGAATCAACTGGTTAAATTAGGTATTGCATTTGAGATCCCATTTTGAGAGGTAACCAAAATACTTTTTAAATTTGAAAACTTTAATATTAACAATTTTTGCTGAAACTGAAGGAATTCACCTTCACAAACCAAGGAGCATTGTCTGAGCTTATCAACAGAGATCTGTGGAAGCTGAAACCCCTGAAGGACGTGTCTAATTTGGTGAAAGGTCAAGGATTAACCTTGAGCTTTTCCAGGTAATATATGTGACAAAAGCTTTTCTTTATGAATTCAAGATTTGTGTAGAAATGATTTAAGTAAAAATTATCCCTATAGTAATTATTTAAGGATTTCTTATTCAATATGAACCTTATTCTGCCTCTTTTCACTTTCAGTTGCCTGTATATATGTAAATTCCTCCAAACTCAATGTAAAAGTATTACTATGTGCTGGAAACTTTGTCCTGAGGCCTTTTGTGTGGGTATGCATGTACTTAATCTGCATTGTACAGGGAACTCTCTACACTGAGTGCAGGCAACAGACATGCAGTTCAACATGACTCATTTAATACAAGATTTATTTATTAAGGCCTTAAATACATGTGGGTATATATTTAATAACAGCATACTGATACACATTGCTATATTTTTACAGACATATCTGTAGACTCATGATTGTTAGGAGCAGTGGTTATTAACACAAAGTGTAAAATAATGACATTTACATGAAAAAGCTTAAACAGACAGTGCATATTCTTGTAATCATTTTGTAATGACTTATGATTCCTTGCATTTAATCCAGACCTGTTAGATGCGACAGTGCTGACAATATACATGAGACAAATACAAATTTCAATAAATAATCTGTGTAATGACTTGGTCAAGTTACAGTTAGATGACTGAGAGATTACCTTAGAGATGCATTAAAAATATGATGAGATGCAGCACTTGCTATAGTGTCAGGAGTATGACTTTCTATGGTATAACTATAAAAAAGTGCAGCAGCAATACTATGCAGACAAAACAATGATACAAGTTTTGCTCTGTGTATAGAAAATAAATAAATGAGACTCTAAAAGGCATTTTTTTCTTTTTAGAGAGAATTTAACAATTGCAACAATCCTTTGTCTTCACCGACGTCAGACCTGGTTGAGATTCAGACTGCGATAACGACTGGTGGATAAAAGGCATCTATGGGGTTGAGACATGCAAGGTCCAACATAAAGAGAAGTACTGCAGGTGGGGAGGGAAAGGAGGAAGAGGGAATGACTAAAAGTAGGAGGAGCAGAGATGTATGGCTTCTGTGAGAGGAGAAAAGAGCCCGGTTCTCCACGTCATCTTAAATGTCGGAGCCCATCTCAGCACACTGTTTGTCTGATATGTGTGTAGCTAGAGACTCAATGATGTCCAACAGCAGCAGCTGGCTGAGAGACCGCAGGTTGGGGAGCTTGGATACCTTTGGAAGGGGAGGAGAGGAAAAAATGAAAAAATAAATGAGCCGTAAATAAAGACTGACAATGACTCCAACAGAGTAAAATGAGGAAATAAGCAGCTCTTGGATGCTCATGCTCAAAAATGATAAACACAAAGAAGCTGAACAGAACAGCAGAGCTAACACTTGAGTGAAGCAGGGTGAAAATTGAGCGCTTTGACTGTGCCTTTTAATAACAAACAATAATCAGAGTGACACTATGACCCTCATTGTTACATGATGAGGTGCTTGTACAGCCGGCTTGGCTGTAAACAGTCTTCTCTCTGCATAGAAGATGCCGGGATGATCCAAGAGGAGTCAGTCTCCCGCAAAGAACACTGAGCTAGAGGGTTAGCTCAGCTGCAGTGAGTGGGCAGCAAACCCCCAAGGCTCCAGATACAAGCCCACCCACCTTGATGAACTGGTGGACAATAATGTGGAGGCAGTGCTTCTTCATGTCCAGAGCCTGGGTCTTATCTGCTGCCTCCAGAATCTAAGGGGGGAAAATATTGAAATTCTGCTTTAAAAAATGTCCCTCTGGCTTCAGGACAGAATCACCAAATGAGGTCACGACTCCCCCTGAATAAAAACATAAATACCTGCAAGACATTCTCGACAGTGACGTTCATCTCCAGATTCTGCTTACAGTACGCCTGCAGCCGGTTATTTGAAAACCCATAGTAATATGGTGCAGCAAATAGATAGCTGGTCATCACAGTTAAGGAAGCAGGAAAAAATATCAAACTGAAAAGAAACTCTGCATGTTTAAAAACTGTTACTTTTAACTTTTGCAATTTTTGTAGAAATTACTAAAATATTGAACTATAACATTTAAAGCAGTTCCAACTCAGGAATTCAGCCCTGCAAAACCTGTTGTGGCTGGCACAAGCACTTCTGCCTTACCTCCACTGAGGCCCCATTCAATTACACAAATTGTGTTCTTTTGGTTTAATTACTTAGAAAAGTCAACATATCTATTTGAGTGCCTGCTTTAAGCAAAGAATGGGACTTCTTTCATTTCGGTCATCATTAATTCTACAAAAATGCTTAGAAATGCACAAATGCAATATATTTTCCATTGAGGAGACAAATGTGAATGTGTTAAGTAGTCAGACATTGAAGGATACAGGGAATCCTCTGGAGGCATGTTGACGTCTCCATAGTAGATGTAACGCAGCATGGACTCAAATGCCTGTTTACTTGGGACCATCTCACCAATGGAGATATTCACCTGACCATCCTCAGGCATGAAGGAGCGGAACATGGCCTCAAAGTAGCTGAAAAGGAAAAGATCAAGCACTTCAAGATGAAATGGATCAGTTTATGTAATGAGTACGTTTAATCAGCTTGCTCAAATGTTTGCACATCTCATCGAAGTAAACTGTCTAGATTAATTTTGTAATTATAATTAAATGTAGATGTGCAGATTTAAGCTTCATATTCAACTGTGCACCAGCAACACTCCAGTTTCCACACAAATACAGTTACAATAGCACAAGTGAAACTAGTGTGGCTTGATACAGTCTCTACCTGGATCGTGCTGCCAGTATGGCTTTATGAGCAGGCCGTGGGTGTCCATCTAACAGCAGGATAATATCACAGAACTCCAAACCGCCTCCCTCCAGGTATGCCTTCATGTCCTGCACCAGAGAGGTCCCGATGTCCACAGGCAGGTCTGAGTACAACCTGGGAGGGGGCTGCTGCTTCCGTCGGACTATCTCCACAATCAGAGGAGTGGACAGATGTTCAAACTCCTTTGTCATGATCACCTGGTTGAAATGTGACTCCTTCACCACAAAATTAAGGCAATGTTCCTGCAGAGGGAAGAATGTGTGATATGTGTTAGTTTCTTCTTAGCCTCTCTGGCCCTCAAAAGAGTCAAATAACACCAAGCTGCAGAGCTCTGATTTTCTCTGGGTTCAAGTTTCAAGTATGTAGCACATGTGCATTCAGCAGCAGCGTCAGACAGTAATAAAATATATTTGTATTTAAGTACAGTATATTCATACAGTTAAGTATTTCCACGTTATGCTAATTCATACATGTACACCACTGTAGCTCAGGTGTAAATGATCATTTGAACTTCTAAATGATCATTTGCGTTTGCCTTACAATGTTAGTCACATGTTACTGTTTACATGTTTTGAGAAAGTAACACATTATGAATCTACCGAGTAACATAAAATATCTAAAGTGAGCCTCACATTGACAAAATACAAGACTGAAACGGACTCGTACAAATTTCTTAGTGACAAAAACAGAATAATCTTTACAAATCATTCTGCATAGTGAGTACTTTTGTATTAGTACTTTAAGTTACACTGCATTGTTCCTACTTTTGTTTAAGGAAAGATTTTAGTAACGGTACTGATACTGATATTTCTTCCACCTCTGCTCAGGGGTGATTTCAGGGTGTGTTGAGGATACTTTTCTCTTCTACCACTGGATGACAGTAAAAAACATTTGCAGTTCCCTAAACATAGCGTACCTTCAGCTGGTCCAGTTGCAGTTTGTTGGCATTTTCACAAACACTGAGAACGTTTTGCAGGTCGACAGAGGCCTCGATGTACTGCACACATAGCTGCTCCAGACGCGACAGCTTAAAACTAAGAGCCAGTTTGTATACGTCCATGATTAGGAGAACATCCTGAACATGACCTAGAGATAGGCCAGAAGAGAAGACGTTAGCATTCTTTCATATCAGAATGTGGGAATTAAAATCTGTGAGGGTAAATATGTGGAGACAGCCACCTCTGCGTGGGTACTGGATCTTGTCTGTATAAAGGAACTGCATTAAGACTTCAAAAGGCTGGGCTTCTGCCTCCCTGATGGAAACCTCGAGCAGTGGCTGTGTGCCCGATGGCCTGCTGCCTCCTGGGATATCTCTCGGGGCTCCAGTTGCCCCCTCGTCACTTTCCTCACTGCTGTCCTGTTTTGTCTTCTGCTCAAAGAGATGGCAGATTAAATTAGAGTCCATTTCACATCTAAACTGGGACTCATCTATCTACTTATTCTGTACTCTATTAACCCTGTATCGATACAGAACACACTCTCTGCTATGTGGCACTTTGAAGCTAATATGATAGAATAAGTGGGCACATCTCAATGGGAGATCATCCGGTAAATCTATAAAATTCAAGCAAATCCCACTATCCATTAGTTGTACAACTGTTACTAGAAATAAACAGTAATATAATTACATACTGATACAGTGAAAACTGCTTACATTCAGGGTCAAATTGATCACCATAAGCATATTATTATTTGAACAGTTATTATCCTTCTTTATTTTTCATGTTGACTACATCATCAGATACTGCACTTCTTCATAAAATGTTATTAATGAAAGCTACATGCTGTGACTGGGCATTAATATTACACTGCTACTTTCACTGTAAACATTTGATTTCTGTTTCCATGAACTGCAGCGGTAAAGCTGTCTAAAAAGCATCTAGTTTCGTGGTGAACTTTATTGACTCATTTTTGGCAACTTGCAATAAGCCTTGAGGCGACATCAAGAGAAACGTTCTTTCTTTTTCTCAGCATATCAGCATACATACAGCACCAACCTCATCTAAGTAGCTGAAGCAACTATGTTACAGAGGCAAACCATTATGGGAGTAGTGTCAAAAAACCCATACCAGTAATTTTTCTACATATTGTTAAATGTCAAAATACCTAAAATGAGCATTGTAATTAGACAATGTAATTACTATCTTTGAATTATTTCAGCCTTTATATAGAAGTTATTTTACTGTGATTTTTGAGTCATATAAGCAGCTCATATTTTCATAGTTTTACATGTTACATTATAAAGAATTTACTATTAAATCCAATTTAATAAAATGCTCGTGTATATTTCAGTTTTTCTCAGTTGCTTTGGTACATTTCTCAAATTATCCTCGACATTTGCAAAACAATATGTGCATTTCTCAAAACAATTTGTACAGAAAACAAAACACCATGGATTACATGCAAAAGCCAGTCTCTTGCTCAAAATCCTTTGTTCATCTCTCAAAGGTGAATATCTGTGTCTATGAACATCTCTGCGCATCCGAATGACAAGTCTTCGTGTCATTGTGTGCAGATAAGACAGTCAAATTGATTAGTCATGTTGTCAATATAACAGTGTAAGTTTATACTTCTTCCTACTCCTTTTTGACCATGAACATTAGACTTGTTTGCACTTGAAGACAGATTCTGTTCAATTAAAAAATTTTTCTTTGTTTAATTTTGATTCTTTGCATATTCGAAAATAAATAAATAAAAATAAAGCCCCTGGAGGGATGTTCTGATGTAAACTATGGATAAAGTTTTGATGATAATTCTTTTAAATGGTACCTTAGTGTATGTCAGAGATTGACAGAAGAGACTGGACCAGCACCCCCCCCAAAAAAAAAAAAAAAAATAGAAATGTGAACATAGGACAATCTCCGTAGGAAAAACTGTACATGCAGTGCTGTAGGAATTCCAGGTCAGTCTTCTACACCTGCTGACATTCCTGTCTGTTGGACACAAATTCTCATCCACATTACAATGAATATCTTCTCATGTGATGAAGTGTGGAAAGAATTTTTCAGAAAACTGGTTGATCATTGGTTGATCTAATGCTTCACATATTTCTATTTGTCAGAAAAAGTCAAGCTTCACCTGGGAGCAATTTAACAATTAAGGACAGATTTAGAAAAAAAAACACCTAATGGAAATATATAGAAATATGTTTGACATGTTATGAGAGCATGTTCAACCATTTTGCATGTAAAGACTTATGTGATGAACTAATGCCTATATGTTGTGTGTGTTAAGTGTGTGTGTGTGTGTGTGGGTGGGGGTGAGGGGGGTGGGGGAAACGACTATTCAGCAGACTATTATAATACATTTTGATCAACATGACATAAGCAACTGATAATGTAGGAAACGGCAGAGAATTGAACATAATCATTTGCAGGATTCACAAAAGCATTTGCAACTTGTTGAAAGAAACTGCTTTTCTGATGTGCACAAGTGACACAATGATGTGAAGATTGAACAAGTAGTTTTGAGAATGTCAATTCTGAACTGAGAAATCTACCAAAGCCACCGAGAAAAACTATAATTTCCTCAAGGTTGTATCCTTTTCTCAGAGGAAATGAAAAGTGCTTGCTGCGTGGCTCTGACCTGTCGCTGCCTATCCCGAGCCTGCAGGATTTTTTTCCGCAGCCACTGACATCTTGCAGTCACTATGGCAATATGCCCCAAGACTCTCTCCTCCCTCTGTGAACAACACAATAATGAGTTTAAAAGATCATGTAAGAGGGATAATGTGCAATTAATCTCTCCACTTTAGATCTTTAACACACCTCGCCCAGAATAAACTCCACATCACAGAACTGACGATTCTCCCACAGTCTTCCATAATCCTCATGGAGTGTACACTTTGGGTAGCACGAAAACTGTAAGATGTAGGAGAAAACAATGACACTGATGATCAAAGAAAGTCCAGCCTTTTCTTTTGACAAGAATGTGAAAAAGCCAAATATTGCATCATAAACTAAGAAAACTGTATAATAATGAGGACAAGTGTTGGGCAGTAACGCGTTACTGTAACGCTGTTACTTTTGTCAGTAACTAATACTGTAACGCATTACACTTTAAATAAAGGTAACTCCGTTACTGTATGGTGCTTTTATCTGTTACTAGCTAAACTGATCAATTTTGGCATGCAAGGCATCTAGCCTGCTGAAAATAAAGACAAAGAGGAAGCAGTCATCAACAGCTACTTCCTGTTTACAGCGGTGATGCATTGTGGGTGTTGATGTTTTTTTATGACTTGTCATAGCGAATCAAAAGGAGAGCAGGACTAGTTTCTCAACCTGGAAATACGCTCACTAGTTCATATTAGTCGAGACAAAGAGATGAACATTCTCGTCAAGTGTTTGTGGATTAAAGCTCCTGTCTACTGGAACAAACAGCAACGCATCCACGAAGCTAGCTGAAGCTAACTGGCATCTGTCATCATCATCTAACACGGGAAATGAGGCAAGTGTTGCCATCCAAACGGTTAGATTTTGACAGGAATGTTAGCCAGGGACAGATGAACAAATCCACCACACATTTTACTGTTAACAACATGCAGTTTCTACTATGGAGTCACCCGCTTTCAGGAACTAATTGGTTTGATAACATGCCCAAGCGGCACACGGCAAATGGACGAAAAACGTTTACAACTACTGGAACTTGGATAAGGAGTATTTACAAATGGAAGCCAAGCTTAAGGACACCAATGGGTGTATTTTTAAGAATGTTCTTTTAAAAAAAGTAACGCAAAAATTACTTCTAACGGTAATGCTTTACTTTTTTGTGCAAGTAATCAACAAAGTAACTGAGTTACTTTTTGAATGAAGTAACAAGTAATGGTAACTAGTTACTTTTTTTTCAGTAACTAGCACAACACTGATGAGGACATACTGACCTGGAATCTGTACATCTCTCCACTTCGCACATTATTGTCCACAGTGCCCCCAAAAATGTACATGGCATCTTGAATCACTGCAGCAGCATGGAACAGTCTCCCACTGGGCATCTGAGGAGACAACACTCTTTACAAAATGTTGCATGATTCTTCAAATGCACTGCTTCAAAGGGCTCTGTGATATGACCAAAATGTTAAATACTAAAATATTACAACACGTCAAACAATATAGCAAACATTTTGTAAATGCACTGAGTAGTAAAATGGTCAAATTAAAGAGCCTATTTCTTGTTATATTTTGACTTCATTCATTCATTCATTTTCCTAACCCGCTTAATCCTCATTAGGGTCACGGGGGTCGCATGGAGCCTATCCTCATATTTAACAAATAAAAAAACTTGCTCATATTTGATTATTTTTGTCCTTTTTTAGAGCCTTTATGAGAATTTTGAAGTTACCATGAAATAAAATATGGCACATAATGTAATGATATAATACAATGTAAAATTATAATGAGATGACTATTAAAACATTAAAGCCACACAAATACTACTTAGAAACAGTATAAATGTTTGAATGCATGACATGACTGACATGATTCTTTTGGAATTGGTAAAAGAGATGAGTGGTGTTAGAGTCTCTTATGAGGACAGGTCTGCAATAAACTGTTGTTCTCTCTGATCAGAACTGCCCCATTCTGTCACGTTCACTTTTCTGCACATTGGTCTATGTCATCTCAATGCAAATTCACATTTCTGCACTTATGCCATGGGGAAGAACTCAAAACTTTATCTTGAAAGTATTGTTTTAAAGAGTGATTTATGACACAACCACAACAACAACAAAAAAAAGAAAATAGATAGGTTTTTTTTACTCAACAGCAGCCAAAACACTTATAATACATTACATTTACCTATTCACGCACACTATCACACTCCAAGGGAACATTAAGTAGGAACATCCATAAACCAGAAAGTTTACGGATAACCTACTCTATTGCCCATATGAGATACCGGGCTTCTCAATCATCACACAGTACTGGGTCTGTCCTGTATAGAAAATGAGATGGTCATCTCCTTCAAACTTTGTGTGTCCTCCAGCTTTCAATGAAAACACCAGCAATACGCCACATTTCTGACATTTGTAGTATTATTATAGTATTACAGCAGAGTGGTAGAACTTATAATTTTATTTTATTTTTTAAAATCGAACTTTTCTGATGTATAAAGGTGGTTTTTAAACTTTATTGCAGGATGTAAAAGATTATCAATACTGAATCATTTTTCTTAAGGACCTTCAACTAATGTTGCCGTCTGTTTAAACAAGACAATCTGTAAAATCTACAAACACCCACACACTATGGCATATATTGGTAAAACGAGTTGCTATACTGTTATTTTAAAAAATGCCAAATTCTTCAATTTTAGGATTATTAGAAAATTCTAAAATGCTTTGCTTATAAAATATTTGAGCCAGTTGAAGGGTTTGTACCACCACAACCTCATTCTGAGCAGGGAAAAAACCTGCATTATATCATTATATCACACAGCTTTGACTGTGTTTAGCTAGAATATACAGAATGACACAGGAGGGTGACCAGTAGAACTAGGATACACCTTACACAAGAACTAAACAACAAGAAAAGACACATGGGAAATCATTTGTGAATCTATTTAGCACATACCTCACTGTCCAGGCTGGGCTGAATCACCTCCCAGGTCTGAGAGTCTACATCGTAACAATGGAGCTCATTGGGCAACGTGTTGTCAGCAGCACCTCCAAATACATAGAGATGACGGTCAAAGGCAACCATAGTGTGACCATAACGTCTCTGAGGAGGTGGAGGCGAACCTCGTAGTAAGTGCTCAGTTGGGATGCGTGTCCACCTGTGAAGGAGTCATGAGGTAATGAGGGAGTAATTACATCTGAAATGTACAACTAATAAATGAGTACCTAAGATGGGTCAGAGTCTTAAAAAAACTCTGCTTACATGTGGCCCTTGAACTCAAACTGGAAGAGGTTGTTGGTGATTTTGGCTCCACTTTGACCAGAAAATACAAACATCTTGTCTCTGCAAACAGCTACAGGGAAGTTGCAGCAAGATGGTGGAATCTCACCACTCTGATCGATCTGTTAAACATAAAGACACTGGTGAATACATAATGTGTGGGTCTGTGTTCTACTTGAATAAATGTTCATCTTGTTTCATATAAATTGTATTGTACTGGCCTCTTCCCAACATGCGTGTTCTCGATCCTGAAGGCTGATGGTCCACATGTCATTCAGCCTGTACATAGGAGACAATATATCATGATCAGCAAGAGGACCATTGTGTGTAAATATTAATAAAAATTTAAAAAAAATTCTATCATACCTTGCATTGCCATCATAGCCAGCAAATATCCACAGTTTGTCACTGTAGACTGTGGCTCCATGTGCAGATCTTGCCACTGGCAAACTAAAACAAGAACAAAGAGCTTATTAATTCTCTCTTTGCAAGCCTGAATTCTGTCCATTTATGACTAAGACATTAATCTTTCATTATAAATAATATTTTTCAAGGATTTAATTCAGAAATATTCCTAACAGCTGTACTGTACTGCAAGAAAATGTATGGTCAGTTTACTTGTTGTAGTGTATAACCAGCTCTCAGTATGAGTTCAATCAATAATAATAAAAAAACAACTCATAATTTTTATTTAAAGTATTCCATGCCTGGTTATGGTATTTCACAGAAGTTTTTTAGACAGAAAAAACACACGCTCATGTTAGGAAATACATTACCTTCCATCCACCTTCCATTCAGTCCACTGTCCTGTAGCAAACTTGTACTCAAACAGATCATTTTTGTTTTTCAGGTTTGAGTTTGAGTAGATGTCTCCAGTGTAGCCCCCTGAAATATGTCAAACCACCAAAAAGACTATTATATAATATATATATTCATTCATTCATTTTCTCAACCCAATTTATCCTCACTAGGGTCACGGAGGTTGCATGGAGCCTATTCCAGCTACTTAAGGGCGATGGCGGGGTACACCCTGGACATTTCGCCGGAGTACCAGTATCATGCAAACTCCACACAGAAAGGTCCCACCTTGCCTGGCGCTGGGATCAAACCCAGGACCCTCTTGCTGTGAGGCACGCGCGCTAACCACTGTACCACCGTGCCGCCCTATCTATCTATCTATCTATCTATCTATCTATCTATCTATCTATCTATAAAGCTATCATTGAAACATAAAAAGAGCTGAGGAAAAGGTGTTACAACAAACAAAATCTTAAAAACTCACCAAAAACAAACATGCTGCTGCCGTAAACAACAGCCGAATGGTGATACCTGGGAGCAGGCGGAGTTCCAGTTGTGAAAGCTCTGTGAAATTTAATGTTCAAAGTTTATATGTTAATTCACTGCATTATCCACATAGGAAAATTCAGTCTATGCATTTGACTCATCCTAATGCACCCATGCTGTGTGCATTGTTTGCATTAGATTGATTAACATTAGCACTTAATATCCAAATATGCCTCAGCATTTTGTCATACTGTACAAAATGTGGTGAATTTCTGTCATCTTACCGACACCATGAACAGTCTTTCACATCAAAGCGAAGCAGATCATTTAGCATGTTCTTCCTGTTGGGTGACACAAGTCTTACATTTACTTGGTGCATTTCACTGAATTGTTCAGAATAGATAACTGAGATATTCAGGAAAATTAAAGAATTATGGTTCTCATATATAATGAAAAATGATTTATTAACAATTATAAATAAAACTTGTTAACATAGTGTCTCATAAAGAATAACTTAAGTGCAGAACTCCAAGTACCATTAAAATGAAAGAAAAACATCCATATGTTATATCCAATTACAGTCATGAACAACACCATTACTCATAAAGAACAGACTCTGTGTGATAAGTGACTTGCTATCCTGTTTATGTAAAGCAGTTTATCTTGAATTACTTTGGGATTAATAAAGTATCTATCTAAATCTATTAATTCTGAGAAAACATGAGTTGTTTTATGATGAAAACATCTTGTTACAAATGTTTGTTTTTTGTTTCTTTTTTGCCAAGCTAGGAAGATTCAAGTTTCAAGATTTAAAGAGCATCATTGTCTACAGCATGACGGAAAATTGTCTTTGATAAAAGGTTCAAAAGTAGACTCACATACATATACACATGGAACTAAAAAAGCTCATCAATAAATGAATAAAACAGATGCATAATCTGTTTGACTATACTTTACTCCTAATAGTGACTGGAAAAAAAATAAATGCATATAAATATAAATGATGCTACAAAACCATAACAGAAAACCAATTTATGTAGACACCTGAGCTAAGCTGATGTGATGAAAATAGAAATGGTTTTTCTGTATTTTGTAAACAGAACAGGCGATGTGTATGACAAAAATCTAAAAACATGTGTAAAAGTAAATGTTTGTCACACTACTCACCCATTGTCTCCCCCAAACACGTAAATTGCATCTCTGTATGCCACAACCGTGTGTTTGCTCCGTCTGAAAAAGCCAGAAGTATGTCATGGTGAATGCACTTAACCTGGTAGAATCTAAAGCTGTATTTATTTAATCAGCTGTACCTTGCTCCGACAAACTCATCACATGGAGGCAGTCTCCTCCATCGATGGACGGTCTCAAATGGTCCAAAGTTGAGGGTCAGATATTCC
The DNA here is from genome assembly GCA_029814645.1 of Fowleria isostigma. Lineage (NCBI taxonomy): Eukaryota > Metazoa > Chordata > Actinopteri > Kurtiformes > Apogonidae > Fowleria > Fowleria isostigma. Next base: position 25,552,191 of record JAPTGZ010000028.1, read on the forward strand.
ACACTGTCGGAGCAGCTGTGGTCAAAATCAACACTCGGGGCCACTTTGGTTGATTTACAGGTCATTGTTGCTAGCTAACTCATCCGGATGAAACGGTTATCAGGGTGCAGCCAAGAGCTAATGCCATCGTCAAAATCAGTCCTCCAGCATGACCGCCCGGCAAAATGAGCTGCCACCTACTCGACACCGATAAAAACAAAGGTTTCTGTTTATTTTGGAGGATTACGAACAGCCGGTTAGAAGTTAGCAACTCGCGATGATAAAACTCAACATTAGCTAACTGCTAGCTGGTGGCTTGCTAGCTAGTTATGCGCTACAGCTACTCAGCAAAAGCCACCGATATTGAAAAACGAACGTCTGTTAGCGTTAAACTGCTAAGCCTACTACATCCATCTCAGTGTTTCAACTGGTACATGTTTAGTAGCTAAATAAAAGAGAAAAAAAGAGGTCCATTAAGCATGGACACTAAACTAGCAAAACAAAAGCTGTCATCAGAGAACAGTCGCCCAGTCACGCCCCCAAACGCACGATGGGTGAGTATTCACTTCCTGTAATAAAAAGAAGTATGGGCTAAATGTGCATTTTATACAGATTAGATTGTCATATGTTAATTATTTATATGCTCATAATGATAGGCTGTGAATGAATAAGTTATGAATACAGTAAGAATTTATCAGGGGTCATGGGTTTCTCATTTGATATTGTGCCATTAAAATTATGATGAGGCTAAATTTGCCAAATGTTAATCAAAATCTGTGACAAAGTGTTAACTGAACAAATTGCCGAAAAAAACAAACAAACTGGGAAAATACCACGATATTCTAGAATTAGGATTACTTGACTGGTTTGTGAATTACCTGACAAATGCTTATTGACCATTCATTAACATCTAGGATAAGATATTCCTTTATTTTATTTTATTTTATTTATTTTTATTTAACCTTTATTTTACCAGGTAAAATCAATTGAGAACAGTTTCTCATTTACAGTGATGACCTGGCAGGCACCTTTATTAGTCCTTCAAGGGGAATACAAAAAAATACCCTAGATTCATGACATCATTTATTTTAACGCAGAGACAATCTAGATGGAGTGATAAAATTAAATTGTTGAATGTAAATAAATAGAAACCTGACTGCATGTTTGTGGAATAATTTACCTGTCAAAATAGTACCATAGGCTCCAACATTAATGAAGCAGAGTATACTCACCTCTCCTTAGATTGTATTACTGTATTCTGTTTTTGGGTTTTTTCTTTTCTTGTTTATCAGTCATACTGATCAACAGTAAACAAAGAGATAATGCAACAACTCAGTGACAATCACTTATTGATATTTGCCACGATGCAATAGCAATTTAAATTTTTATTTACCTTCTTTTTCACCGATTCAGAGTTTTTATGAAGTCTGTTTATGTACTAAAGAATCTTGCTGCTCATCATTTTACACACAAAGAAAATTATGGACAAACACAGAGAGAAACTGATTTATGAATCAGACAAAAGACTTATGCATACAGGTACTTATTTTGAGGATAAACAGAAAACGATTATCATATGTTGCCAGGGAAGTTTTTTTATGGGTTGGGATATCCATGAACACAATCAGTCACTTACAGACAAATAACTTACAACTTCTAATATTAAGACATATTAATAATCCTAAAACCAAAAAACAGAAAAAAACACATTTATTTTGCATGTAAAGAAATAGCCTACATAAAACGCATTTACAACATCCCATGATAAGGGCAGGAATTCATTTAACACTGTTAGTCACTGTCATGGTGCTTTGACAGATAGGATTTGCTTTACTTGACTGATGAGTACATTTATCTGGCTCATTGTACAACATATTTTAAGTTATGTCATCAATAGGCCTTTTTCACAGAAAATGTTTTTGAGACATCACAGCAAAAAAAATAAAATATTGGATCTAATGACAATTCACACTCAGGGTCATCTATGGAAACAGTGAACAAAGAAATGAGGAAAATTAAGAAAACTGAAAAAGCATTAGAGCAATATAAAAAAAAACATCCTCAACATTAATATGTAAAGAAAAGGAATTTACATATTCAACAATAACTGATGAGGAAAAATAAGTTCATAAAGTAAATTTGTTCTTTTGTTCTTGATTGCATAGTGCTGTTTACATGTAGACATTATACTACATTCACTTTTATAAACTGATTACATTGTGGGTTAAGAATAGTATGAAGAAGAATCTTTATTGGTCAGCATACACTGAAATTTTCCTCTGCATTTAACCCATCCTAGATCGTACATTACACACATACACTGCATGCTAAGGAGCATTGGGCTGCCGTGTCGGGCGCCCGGGGAGCAAATGGGGGGATTAAGTGCCTTACTCAAGGGTACATCAACCAACATTTCTGTGCCAGTCCGGGGAATCGAGCTGGTGACCCTTCGGTCCCTAGCCAACTCTCCAGCCAACTGCTTAGCCATCTCAGCCATGGCTGCCCCCAAGTAACTAAAGTAGTGTTTCTCTACCTAGAGGTCATCATCAATATTATTAGTTCCATCTCATCGAGCAATGACAACTGAAAAGGTTTGTGTTTCTCACCTATCTCACCTATCATCAGTCAGTGATTGATTCACTTTCTCCAGAGACAGAACAATGAGATGTAAATGTTACATTCACAGTTTTCACATCTGTATTTTAGCCCTTTGTGTCATAGTTTTGTTTATTAGTTTTGGATGGATACCAAGGATAAAGTTTGACTTTTGAATTAAAATTATTCCTGTCCTAAATTTGGTAGGAATCACAGCATTTGGCCTCAATTTAATAAAAGGGATTTTAAAAAATGAAATTAGATCTAAACACTATCGTTCACTCCTTAGAACAAACTCACATATTAGGGTAAGCATATTTTAATGGTTCAACATGGACTCGCACATAGAAAAAGAGTAACACTAAGTTCATTTGTACAATATGTAGCAAACTACTTCAGTGTAACATATAGATTGTGAGGTCAAGAGTCTTTTTGCCAAGCACCCATGATCTACATTGCTGTATTTGAACATATGCAATGTAAACAAGTAAATTCAGGTACATTACAGTGAGACAGGTCACAAGATTGAAAGACACCTTTAGTCTCTCATCAGCTGCACAGTCAGCCTCTTCTACTCTTAATACAGTCTGTTTTTGTTTTATTGGCCCCTCATGTTCTCGTTCATGCCTTGTCACCAGTTTATGATCTCTCTGACATGTCCCCACAGCTTGGTGATCCACAGATTAACACCAAGCTCAGTTAAGTACTGAAGCTCTGGTGTCAACATTTTACGACACAGTTTTCTATGTGCCTTGTCCACATTCTTCTTTAAGTTATACCCCATGATGGACTTCTCTCCAATGGGCTGCCAGGGCTGCATGGCTGTTTCCTGGATGCTGCCAGCGTCCACAGCATGGCCTCCCTCGATGCAGATGTTTGCCATCTCTGCATTCCTCCTCCTGAGCTCCGCAACATCTTCTGCCATCCTCTGCCGGCCATAAGAGTCTACTTTCCTCCAAAAAGTACTGTTGAAATGCTGGTACAGTTTCCAATCAATAGCATTCCACTCAAGAGCTCTGGCTCTCAGTTCAGGGGTGAGTTTAGACACAGTGGATCCCTTGCGTGCGTTGAGCTTGAAGAAAAGCAGGTCATCCATCTCCCAGCAGAGGGCATCCTTCAGCAAGATGAGTGATTCCTCAAAATACTCCACTAACATGACCAGCTCAAAACGGTCAGTAATGAACTTGATTCCCTGGTCTACCTGTGGATCATCCAGCTCCAGAGTGTTGTCCTGTCCAAAATCAAAGAACAGCAGATTCTTGAGGTAGAAAGAGTTGAAGCCCTCTGGATCAAAGTAGTAATGGGGGTCACGGAGAAACTCAGTCAGCTTGTCATCACCTGGTATCTTCCAGGTAAAAGGCACCAGCCGGCCAAAGTAGTGGAAGGATGACTCAAAAAGCTCTGCAGGGTCTCTCAAAATAGTGATGTATAAAGTGTCTGTAGGGAGCAGTTTGGCCACCTCAGGGGCATTGAAACGCATGTGATTACAGATAATATTGAAGCACATTCCAGGCCTGTAGTCTTTAACCTGGGAGCGCTGGAAGGGAGAAGGGTAGAAGAAGTCATTTCTGCTGTCAGGGAAGGCAAACGTGAGTCGATGCTTCTCTCCAAAGCGGAAAAGAATGTTAAGGAAGGTGCTGCTGGCTGTTTTATGTGTCTTCATAAACATAATATCCACTTTAGGAGTGCAGGTGTGACTGGTGGTTTGCTGTGAGGTGTTTGTGGTCAGTTTGTTGTTGAGCTGGGATGGGCGGTGGGCACAGGAGTAAGGCACTGGAACTCTAAAAACAAAAGAAACAAGTTATTAAATCATGCATGTGATGACTATTATGACAACTCTTAAACTAGTGATTAGCCTTTTACTACAATTCAAGTCATTAAACTCTGGGGTTATAAGTTAACAAAGTATATAAAATGATTGTTTAAAATCATGAATGACTATAAAAGGGCTCCCACTTTGAATCACATAATTATATTCTCCGAGTTTGTAGAAAATAAAATCATTACAAAGAAAACCATGGCAAACGAGAATATTTACAGCATTCAGCATTAAGCCTTGCAGTTATCTTTTTTATTGCCCTCAAACTGGGTGCAATTATGAGAACATAAGTTTATTTTACATTAGTAATCTTTGATGAGATAGCTGTAATAAATGTGTTCTGCATTTGTCACACTTTAGGAAAATGTGCTATTAACAGCACCTCTACAATTGAGTAATTAAATATTACCAGGTACCTGTGATTAGGTTACAAACTGTGTAAAATAAGTCATTATACTCCTCATCAGCAGGACTTATTGCAGCATCAACAAACTGCGTACGCCTCTTGGTAAATGCATAACTTGAAATAGTGTATTGTTGACTTTCACATGATGCTGTATTTTGTACACAGTGTGGCGGGTCTTACTCGGGCAAACGAAAGTGGACCTGCGGAGTAGAGAGGCAGTAAAGCAGGATCATACAGCTGGTCAGGACAGTACCCAGGACCAGACTTTTGCAAATGGCCCTCCGCTGTCTCCTTTGGTTGACCGTCATGGTCTTGCTTTCCTTAGAAACAAAGAATCAACACCATCATCATTATTACAAAGGTAAGTTTTGACTACTTGCAAACTGATGTTTTTAACTTGAACTGTCAAGTTAAATTAAAAGAAAAGAAAGCCATAACTTGTTAGTTTTTAAGAGTTTTAAGTCAGGAAAAATGGGAGCAACACTCAGTTGACATGCTGGAAATACCTTAAGTTATTTACTTGGATGGATACTTGTTAATAAATTAAAGTGTATAGCCTTTCAGTAGCTCCTCCAAGACATTGTGTTCTCTAGTGTCTATAGTGGAGTACACACACCAGACTTCAGAAAATACTCTGTAGCTGTAATATATTTAAATTCTACCTTGAACTGTAGTCAACAATATTCATATTTGATTTAACAACTGAGACAATTGGTATTTCAACTATAATTAGTGTCATCTGGCACAGAGTGCTTCACAAAAACACATGGAGAACGGGAGAATCTCCAGTATGAAAGGTTTATTAGTGCCAGAGTACCAAATGTAACAAACGTTAGCAACGGTAGGTGAGAGGCAAAGTCTAAGGTGATCCTCGCAGTAGGAACCGGCTGGGAGAAAGAACACAGAAGATCTACGTCGAGGGCTTAAGTAGTCTTTCTGGTTGCCTAGGAGACTTCAAACTTCTGGTAACCGTGGTGCCGCTCAACCAAACACCCGAGGAGAGATAGAACACAGAGAGAGAGAGAGAGAGAGAGAGAGAGAGCAAGGAGCAAGACGTACCCTAGTGGTCATCACAACCTCCCCCTTAGAAGCTGTGAACCTCTAAGGTTCACGGCAGCATGGAACCGCTTTAGGGGTTACAACTATGAGGCCAAGGGGGGCCTTTAACATCAGCTAAAACGTTATCCCGCCCCTTGATGTGTCTGATATCCTTGTATCCCTGAAGGAAAAGGGACCAGCTTACTAGTCTCTGGTTTGGAGTCAGACTTTTGCGGAAGACCAGAGGGTTGTGGTCTGTGTAGACCACAAGTGGTGCGGCTCCGCCCACATAAACCTGCGTGTAAAGTAAAGTGTTGTAAAGCCCAAATCAGAGTTAGGGCCTTCTTTTCAATGACGGAGTAATTACTTTGGTGGGAGTTGAACTTCTTTGAGAAGAAGCTAACTGGCTTCAACACCCCCTCGTCCCCCCCCCCGGAGGAGGACGGCACCAGCCCCAACCTGGCTGGCGTCCACCTGGAGCTCAAACGGGCGGTCAAACCGAGGAGCCGCCAGGACGGGAGATGAACAAAGGAGGAGCTTAACCTCCTCAAATGCCTGCTGGCA
>JAPTGZ010000028.1:25558691-25573601 GCA_029814645.1 Fowleria isostigma
CTGTGGAATCACTCCAAATATGGCAGTAAGGATATGACATTCTACTGGGGTTTCAAAGACTTCTGAATAGAAATTAAATATTAGTTGCCAGAAAGTGCTCAATCTGGTACAGAAATAAAACATGTGCGAGAGATTTCCTGGTTGTGATTACATCTGTCACATTTGGAATCAGTGGCTAATCAGTTTGGCTAATTTTGCTTTAGACCAGTGCAGTCTATGTACAACTTTAAACTTATTTTATTTTATTTTTAATATTAAAACTGCCAGGTTAGATGGCAAGCCAAAGCTACTTACAGATGGGCCATACACCTTGAAAAGTAAAACTTCATGTCCAAAAAGATAATTAGCAGGTGTTCTCAGATCGACTCAAGCTACATTTTTATCTTAATCTTTGCCAGTGTGCCTGAAGAGCGCAAAGTGGTTTCCCTTTTTTTTGGGATCAAACTTTGTGTTTTCCTTGAATTTTTAAACTTTTTTTGCTTTGTTTATAGCATAATACAATGTACATCATTGTGATAAAAAGTGAAAAAAATATGAGTATTAGGGTTGTAATAAAATTTTGTGGCACGAAACTTCACAGAATAAAAAAAGACAAAGTAGAATTCAAAGACGCATGAAATAAAAATGAGTTTAAAAAAGTATAAAAAATGAAAAGGGGCACTGCATACTCAGACTGATGATCTTTTACCCTCTGGCCTACTGTAGCTGTGCTCTCACTTCTCGTGAAAATGGAGGAAGATGAGAAAATAGTGGACACTAGATACGCAACGGGAAAACAGTGTCCAGTTCATTCCGCCTTGCACAGGACAGTCTGCTGCGGTCTCTCCTTCTCTTTCTCACGTTCTCACTCGTGTTGGACATGCATGTGTGGGGCAGCCCCGTCCCTCAGTGAGACACAGTGTACTGTACACAGAAGTGTCTTTAGACTCATCAACACACATACAATACCGTGACACACTATTTCAAGGAAATGCATATGTTAGATTAGAAAAACAGGCTTATGTATCATTTGCTACGGCACCACAAAGAGAAGCTCCTCCCACTACCAACTGAGATAAAAAAAATTTTGTGACATTGTCATTTATGTCTAAGAAATAATAAAAACAGAACCAGTGAGATTGGTAAATTAAAATTAGTTTTCATTCTTTCTTCATAATATGTAAAGAAAAACACACCCACACAGTCACACTATCCATCTTTACAGTCAAATTTTTTTTCATCAAATTTGTTAACTTCACCAGGTAATTTTCTTTAATCTTTATTTCGTATTGTGAGCCTTGTATTGCATTTCATATTGTTTCATGAGTTGACAATTTCACTACATTGCTAGAGTATATGTATTTTACCCCAGTGATAAGCTGCTGTGCTGGGAAAAAAATTTAAATTACCCTTAAAAGTGTTTAAATTAGATCGTGAAAAATGTGTACAAACCCTGCTAACAACCTCTGAGGTGTCACAGTGGTGGGTATCAACCTTATAAGATGTCCTGAATGTACCTATGAGGACATTCACGTTAAAGGGGTACTTCGGTAGCAGGACATATTTCTCACAAGAGGAACAAATCATAATCCTGAACTAATAAGAGGAACTAAAAATATGCTAAACATTTATGTGTAAACCTTATTCTTTCAGTGTAAGCATGGTGTTAAACAGTCAGGGGTTCAGTAAAGAACAAATACAGTATTCAAACCACTAAGTAGGCTTATTTTTAGATTTTAGGAGGTCAAGAATTAAAAAGCTTTAATGCTTTAATCTGTTTTAGGATTGTTATACAAAGATCTAAAACAACAGGAATCATTTTCTTCCACTGATGGTGTCTGAAAACTTTTCCCCTCCAATAAAGACCCGCTCCTTAGTCCCTACCTGAACAGTGAGATAGACGGGTCCCTCAGCACAACTAACGGTAGACTAGTGCTCCATCCACACATGGATATTTTACAAAATGAACAATTTTCTCTTTGTTTGGGTCTCTTATCCAGACATCTTTTAGGTCACTGAAACTGAGGTTTTTAAAGTAATCCTGCTTTGTTGTCACTTCTCTGGTTGTGACATCACACTTTGTTGCTTTTTTCGGCCCAGTATGCTGTACGACTTGCCAAAATGGTGGGCTACGTGAGTGCAGGAACTGTGGAATACCTCTACTCTGAAGATGGAAGTTTCCATTTCCTGGAGCTGAATCCCCGTCTGCAGGTGGAACATCCATGTACAGAGATGATTGGAGATGTCAACTTACCTGCTGCTCAACTTCAGGTAAACATTTAAATACTTTTGCCACAGAAGTCATTCCCATGCAAACTTTTAACTGTAACCATAAAGCCAGTCTTCTGTTTTTTTAACTTACTGTTTCATTTCTTATAGATTGCAATGGGCATTCCTCTTTATAGAATTAAGGACATTCGATTGCTTTATGGAGAAACTCCATGGGGCGACTCTGTGATTAACTTTGAGACTCCAGACTGCATGCCAAGTCCAAGAGGTCATGTCATAGCTGCTCGGATCACCAGTGAGAACCCTGATGAGGTAGACGTCAGCCCATCAACAGGAGAGACCACCCTGTCTTTGGTGCATTTTTAATGTGTACCATGACTTCTTCTTGTGTTCACTCACAGGGGTTCAAGCCCAGCTCTGGGACTGTGCAGGAGCTGAACTTCCGCAGCAGTAAAAACGTCTGGGGTTACTTCAGCGTTGGAGCAACCGGTGGACTGCATGAATTTGCAGATTCACAGTTCGGACACTGTTTCTCCTGGGGTGAAAACCGCGAAGAAGCTATTTCGTAAGCCTCTTATTCTCTATTTTCAGTTGAAGCGTTCAGGAATCTTTTAAACTCTGAAGAAACAGCTCTTAATCCAGTATGTGGTGTAGTGTTGGAACTGCAAATTATATGATAAAAAAGTGTCATGAAAATGTGATGACCTGTCAGTAATCTCATAAAAATGAAACCAAATAAGAAGGTAATGCATCCACATCATATTTATTATTTTCTTCTTGAATTTTGGTTTAATTCTTTAATAGAAACACAACAACATGATTTTGTAGGAATATTGTATGGCATTTATATGAACTTATAACCTGTATTTGACAGAACAGATGTGTTTATTAGGTGTCATATTGGTTTGGCGCTGCAGGAACATGGTGGTGGCCATGAAGGAGCTGTCCATCAGAGGAGACTTTAGGACAACTGTTGAATACCTCATTAAATTACTGGAGACGGAAAGCTTTAGAAACAACGACATTGATACTGGCTGGTTGGATCATCTCATAGCGGAAAAAGTACAGGTAGGAATCCAGAGAGCTTTAAGTTTTATGAATTATAAATATTACAAATTTGTAATATTTCACAAATTAACTAAAACTGTCAACAGAGTGTAAATGGATAACTGTTTTGACGTCATACATTAACTGGACTTATTGTCTCATGATTAGATTACTACTATTATGGTGACTAAATACTGTGACTATTTCTGTAAATAAAGTATTTTATTTTAGGATCAAGGTTTCTCTCATCTCCTCTCATGTTAGATGTCAGTATCTTTCGTGGAATATTTAGCATGCTAATCACTACCCCTTGGCCTGTTGTCTCATAATACAACTTTGCACATCACATCTCATTGTGACTTTGTAGCTTCCAGTTTCTTTTCAGTGGAACATTGCAGAAAAAAACACCCAGTGGATTTATTCTATCCACTGTAGATGTATTTCTTATGTACCTGTATAAGCAATGGAACATAGGTAGGAAACTTTAACATTGACAGTGTTAACTTATTTGCCATGTACTGGTATATGAAATTACTTTTTAATCTGAATCTTCGCCCTTTTTCAACAAGATATCATTGCACAGCTGTGTAGTAGATGCTGACTGAGCATTTTCTTTATTTGTTTTGGAGACTAATTAAACCCACCTGCTGTTTTTGTTTATTTATTTTTTCACTTTTTACAGGCAGAGAGACCAGATACCATGCTGGGTATTGTCTGCGGTGCTCTGCATGTGGCTGATGCTAGTTTTAGGAAAAGCATGTCTGACTTCCTACACTCGCTGGAAAGGTCAGTGGTCATCACTCTTTAATTTCAGTATAGTTGATTTGCATGTTCTTATCATCAACTTTTAAAACATTTTTTGGTCTGCTCATCTGTAGAGGTCAAGTGCTGCCTGCCGCCAGCCTCCTCAACTCTGTCAACGTGGACCTCATTTATGAAGGAGTCAAGTACTGCCTTAAGGTAACTGTTTTTCTCCCCTCATACGTTCCTGTTTCATGTGTCCTTTTATCTTTTTATTGTCTAATGAAAAAGCAAATCACTTCTGGCAGGTGGCTCGACAATCTCCGACAACTTATGTCATCATCATGAATGGCTCAGACATTGAGATCGACGTACACAGGTTGAGTGATGGTGGCCTTCTGTTGTCGTATGATGGTAGCAGCCACACAACCTACATGAAGGAGGAAGTGGACAGGTATGGCATGACTCTGCAGATGTAAATTAACCTATTTCTTTGTTCATTGTCCTCAATATATTGTTTATCCTTACAGCTACCGCATCACTGTGGGCAACAAGACCTGTGTGTTTGAGAAGGAGAAAGACCCCACAGTGCTGAGGTCACCCTCTGCCGGTAAACTATTGCAGTATTTGGTCGAGGATGGAGGTCATATTTTTGCAGGAGAGACCTACGCAGAGATCGAGGTGACCGTGATGGGTCTTGGGAAAATAATGATAGCTTACAGTTTCCTAAGAGGTCTCATGAGTTTCATGTCTGTGCTGTATTTCCAGGTGATGAAGATGGTGATGACTCTGATGGTGCAGGAAAATGGCTGTATTCACTTTGTCAAGAGACCTGGGGCAGTTCTTGAATCTGGCTGTGTGATGGCTCATATGGAACTGGACGATCCTAGTAATATACATCGGGTACTCCTTCCCACTTTATAGTACTATTCAGATGGTCAGATTTAAGTATTTTGTTCGTTTTTGTTTTGTTTTTTAACTTTTCCTCTTTATCTATTGGCTTTAGTTTGGTTGCACAACTTTAAACTTTTTGTTAGTTTATACTTGTATTGAGTCTTTTAGTTTGGATTTCAGTTAAGTTCTAGTTAATCAGGAATTTACTATCATATTTTAGTTTCGATTTAGTTTTTCTGGTGTAATGAGGAAAGCCTTGATTTGCAGAGGCTGAAATACTGTACAAATCAATTTTATTATTATATATGATGGAGTAATTGTCTTATTTTGGCATTATGGTATAGCCACTACAGTGCAATGTTATTTTCATTTTAGTTTGGGTTGCATTGCTCATTGTGTTTTTATTTTTTATTTCAGTAAACAAAATTGACTTTTCACTCCTTAGTTTAGTCTCAGTTGTGTTCATTATAGTAAGTCTGCTTTGGTCTTGTGTCATAGGTGGAGCTAAACACAGCTGTGCTGCCACCCCAGCAGCCGCTACCCATTATTGGTGAGAAGCTTCACCAGGTGTTTCACAGTGTGCTTGAAAACTTGGTTAAAGTGATGGATGGGTTCTGCCTTGAAGAGCCTTACTTCAGCAGTAAAGTATGTCACAGACTACCTCTACCAGTTTAAACAGATTGATCGGTTTTGTACATCATTCATTTTACTTGATCATCTTTGCAGCTGAAACAGTGGGTGGCCACCCTGATGAAGACTCTAAGAGACCCCTCATTGCCACTTTTGGAACTTCAGGAGATTATGACCAGCGTGGCTGGCCGCATTCCCCCCGGCGTGGAAAAGGATATCCGTAAAGTCATGGCCCAGTATGCCAGCAACATCACCTCAGTCCTCTGCCAGTTTCCCAGCCAAAGGGTGAGCGTAATAAATGGTAAACTACTGATTGCAGCTGTTCTTGTATCAAAGAACAAATTCTGCAGTGAGTAAACAGTCACTTTTGCAAGAGTATGAAGTTTGAAAGAATTTATGATATGTAATGTTTTTTTTCCCCGATTTCTTCTAGATTGCTAATATTCTGGACAGCCATGCCGCCACTCTGCAGAGGAAGGCTGACAGAGAGGTTTTCTTCATGAACACTCAGAGTATCGTACAGTTGGTGCAGAGGCAAGTTTTGTTGGCTACAGATTATTACCCAAAGTTTTATAGAAGTTTTATAATATCGTAAAATTTTATAATAGCATAACATTTCAATAATAGTTAGTGTTTACTGATATGCATTTCATTGTGTTTGGTTTAGGTACCGCAGTGGAATCCGTGGTTACATGAAGTCTGTTGTTCTTGATCTTCTAAAGCGTTACCTGCAAGTAGAGATGGAATTCCAGCAAGGTGACATTAAAATCTGAAAAATCTGAAATGAGACTTTATGTTCTTAGCTCGTGTTTGTGGTTACAGTTGGCATAATCAAAGTTTTGTGCTCCTGAGCAGCTCACTATGACAAGTGTGTTATCAATCTGAGAGAACAAAACAAGCCTGACATGAGTTCAGTCCTGGAGTACATCTTCTCCCATGCTCAGGTCTCCAAGAAGAACATCCTGGTCACAATGCTTATAGTAAGACCTCCATCTATGTAAATCCTAATATACATACAATGGCTTTTTTTCCTATTTGAAAACCTTGATGTGATGTGATATTTCTTTGACTTTGTGCAGGACCAGCTTTGTGGGAGAGACCCCACCCTGGCAGATGAACTCATGGCCATTTTGAATGAGCTCACACAGCTTAGCAAGATGGAAAACTCTAAAGTAGCTTTAAGAGCAAGACAGGTGAGACCAGAGACCACCTGTATTTATGTAATGCTGTGCACTCTGTTAATCTAATAAACTTAATCATACATAAACATAATATAACTCTTTTGAATTAGGTCTTGATTGCCTCTCATTTACCATCATATGAACTGAGACATAACCAGGTAGAGTCCATCTTTCTATCGGCAATTGACATGTACGGCCATCAGTTTTGTCCAGAAAATTTAAAGGTTAGTGTTGTTTTGGAAAGTTTCATCTAAAATCTGTAAGTTTAGAACCTTAATGAGCAATCTAAAAATACTTTTTTTTCCTTCACTACAGAAACTCATTCTCTCAGAGACCTCCATTTTTGACGTCTTGCCCAATTTCTTCTATCACTCCAATCAAGTTGTATGCATGGCTGCACTGGAGGTCTGGATCATAAATGCACATCAAGAGGAGTCTGTCATTTTAATTTGTTCACTGATCAGTAGTTATTTGTCTTTAATTCCAGGTGTATGTGCGCAGGGCTTACATTGCATATGAACTAAACAGCATCCAACATCACCAGCTACAAGATGGAACATGTGCTGTAGATTTCCAGTTTATGCTTCCATCATCGCATCCCAACAGGTAAGACATCACTAAACTACACCACAACAGGGAATCACCTATGACTATACTACACCATTTCTTCTATAAATTATATGTCAGCACATATTTATTTCCTCGCCTCACTGATAGTGTTGCTACCTCTCTGTTGAGACCTTTCACCTGTGTGGATGTCAGAGTTGGCTTCCTTTCCAGCAGTAGCTTTAATTAAACCACACAAAATGAGTTTCCATCAAAAAATGCTTTACTTCCTTATGAACAAATACAGGCCTAAGAACAAAACAGTAAGTGTCCTACACACTTCACTGGTTTGTTTATGGCCTATTATAAAGATTAATTGATTAAAAGTAGCCACTCTCTACACAGTGGTGCAGACAGAGACCATTAGTGGCCTTAATTGCTTATGGCTAACTTTGAATGCCACTCAACATTAATGTGAATGTGCAGAGCTTCTTGTAAAGTGCTTTAATCCAATTATAATGCCTAGAAGCAGAGGTCAAGTTTGATCATCCACTGCTAATGTTCACTTGTCAATCGTCTTATTTCAGAGGGAGCAGCCCTACTCTGAACAGGTAGAGTAAAGCTCCTCCCAGCCAGCCAAACAACTTGATCGTGTGTATGTCTCACAGCAATGCATGCCGAATGCACTGTTGCTTTTCTCTTCTGTCCTGTAAAACCAGAAATATTAGCCTCAAAACTCTAATTCACTTTGTAGCTGAGCTTATCTGAATGTGTTTTTAGCTGCTTCTCTCAACTTGTAAAGCAATAAGAAGCTTTTTGAGAGGTCCATGCTAATTCGTGTCCTTCTCAAAAACCTTAAGCCTGAAATTTCAATTGCTACTGAATGAGGAGATGGCTCCAGTTTAAGATTTTGGGTTTTAATTTGCAAATCAAACGGTAACATCAATTGTAAATAATTTTCAGTGAACTGCTGGATACACCTATGTCGATATAAGCTGATGTAATGGAATTTTAAAGGTGGCTGTAATTGGTTGTTGTTCATTAAAAATAAGACAGCCAATCTTTAATTGACCATGAGTATTTGTATTTTGGCTTTTTGTGCATTATTTGCTCAAGTGAACCTGTCTGTACTGATCAGTCAGTGGTCCTGTCTGCCCGTCACTGTTTGTCTACGTCATTTTTCAGGATTCCAGTCCCAATGAATGGATCGGGACAGTTTAAAATGAGGCGGCAGAGCAGCGAGCTCTTTCTGGAGGGAGCCTTGTCTCCTCCCTGCCAGCGAATGGGGGCCATGGTGGCTTTTCAGTGTTTTGAAGACTTCAAAAAGTAACTTTTAATTCATACAATACTTTTCCTTTTGAATATGCAGATCAAAGTAAGTGCATACTGTAGTCCTGAATATTTCTTAACTTCTGTGCTGTAGGAACTTTGATGAAGTTCTGTCCAGCTTTGCAGAACCACTCTTGGAGAATGCATCATTCTTAGAATCCTGTTCCAGTCTTTACGAGGAGGAAAACTTCAAGGTGAGGGCTGTGTAAGAGAATGTGTTGAAACCAGTTTGGACTGAAGATTCATGATGAAATAAACCATGTGTGGATGTTGCAGCAGTTTGAATTGGCCCTTTATAGCGCACTGCAAGCCAGCTGGTTACATTGTTAGCAGTTCTGTTTGTCAAATCTCCACTAGATGGTGTTAGATGTGATGTAATATTACATTCTAACATTGTGCAACTAGTGCTGTATAATGTTTTTTTTACTCACCATTTATGGCCTGTAAATCATCAGTTGCCAAGAAACATAGTGTTTAGCTATTTCTCTGCCCAAATGATGTATGGAACATGTTTTCTCTGCTTAAAACAGTGACACAAACTCAAAACAATAACTGCTTCTACAATAGATGAAAGAAATTTTTAATCCTCTAGTTTTTCTGTCTTATTAGTACTTTAAGAGTCTCTGCAGGCCTAGATTGGTGATGTGTGTGGGAGAACACTTACAGGCAAAAATAATAAAAAGCAGAACTGTGTTTCAGTCTTTTCAGTCATCAGTGTTGTTGTAATAAAGTGTCAAAGAGGTGAGGCAGTGTACAAGATGTAGAAATGCAACTGTAGCCTTTATTCAGATGCTCCAGATTATAACTAACTACAAAAAAACCAAACAAAAAACAGTTACTGGTAAGTAAGTGTTAGTTAGATCAGAAGTACAAGTTACTTTGAAAACGTTTCACTGATTTGTGAACAAAAATATTTTTTCTGCTCAATGGAGAATGCTGTCTTTTTTGTCAATTTCAGAACTCAAAGGAGAATCCAATCCACATAATTAATGTGTCCATAAAATCAGCAGACACAGAGGATGATGATGCTTTGGTCACAGCCTTCACTTCCTTTGCTCAGTCAAAGGTCAGATTCCTCAAAGGATTTGATTCTTTATATTATTGAATCACATTGTATTTCCAGAGGTTTAATTACTGAAATTTCTTTTAAACAGAAATTAGTCCTCTTTGAGTGTGGCATCAGGAGGATCACTTTTTTGATAGCGCAGAAGGTAGTGCTGCATTTACACTCTGTTGTTTAATTTGGCCCCATTTTTGTCATTTACATTACTCACTATTTATGCCTTCATCCTTTTGATATTTTATTTCAACAGAGAGAGTTTCCAAAGTTTTTCACTTTCAGAGCCAGAGATGGGGTAAGTTTATTGCAGAGAAAAAAGACCCTCATTGAATTGACAAGGAGATGGGAGGTGATGACCCTCTTGTATCTGTGCCTCTCTTTAGTTTCAGGAGGATCGCATTTACAGAAATCTGGAGCCAGCTTTAGCATTTCAGCTGGAGCTCAACCGCATGAGGAACTTTGACCTGACAGCTGTTCCCTGTGCCAACCACAAGATGCATCTCTATCTGGGAGCTGCTCGTGTTCAGGAGGGAGCGGAAGTCACCGACTACCGCTTCTTCATTCGAGCTATTATACGCCACTCAGACCTAATTACAAAGGTAACGAAGCAAATGGTGACCTAACTAAAATATTTTTAAAGCAATAATAGCTTATTTTTGACTTCATTAAAAAATAAGTTCATACTCTGTTTTATGGTGCTGATGTTTACATTAATATCTGTGTCATTAAACCATCTTGTATTCATCCAGGAAGCGTCCTTTGAATACCTTCAGAATGAAGGAGAACGTCTTCTGCTGGAGGCCATGGATGAGCTGGAGGTGGCCTTCAGTAACACCAGCGTGCGCACAGACTGCAACCACATCTTCCTCAACTTTGTCCCCACTGTCATCATGGACCCTTCTAAGGTCTGAAAATGGGATTTACACACTTTTAGATCACACACTCCTTTCTATGTCCTGACCATGTTGATAATGACTATATTGGTTATCTCTTTGAGCTTAAAATCTGAAAAATACATTAAATGTGTATACATTTGGGAAACCTTCTCCTAGATATTTACTTGGGCAAATGGCAATTAATCTTTTTTATTGCTATCTGTAGTTCATAAGTGGTTTCAATTCTTGTGTCCACATTTGCTTGGGACCTTCAGATAGAAGAGTCCGTCCGCTCCATGGTGATGCGCTATGGCAGCCGTCTGTGGAAGCTGCGAGTCCTGCAAGCTGAGCTCAAGATCAACATCCGTTTGACACCCACTGGGAACGCCGTCCCTATTCGTCTGTTTCTCACTAACGAGTCTGGCTACTACTTGGACATCAGTCTGTACAAGGAAGTCACTGACCCAAGTTCTGGACAGGTCAGGACTACAAATTTCAGTTTGCGACACAGTTTGTTTTTGGATATACTGATAATTTTAGTGCTTTGCAAACAGTTTTGTGTTTTTCAATAAAATCCTTATCTTTCCCTCTGTAGATTATGTTCCAGTCATATGGGGACAAACAAGGTCCACTGCATGGCATGCTGATCAACACACCTTATGTGACCAAAGATCTGCTGCAGGCTAAGCGCTTCCAAGCTCAAACTCTGGGCACTACATACGTCTATGATTTCCCTGAGATGTTCAGACAGGTACTGCTTAATGACTGATTTAGATATATTGTTGAGTTTGATGTTCCCAAATTGTCTGACTCTTTGATAATCATCCTGTAGGCTCTGTTCAAGTTGTGGGTTCCAGGAGAAAAATATCCCAAAGAGGTTCTGCAGTGCACTGAGCTGGTTCTGGACCAACATGGTCGACTGGTGCAGATGAACCGCCTGCCTGGAGACAATGATGTATGCTTTATAATACAACCCTTGCACTTTATTTATTTTGTCATCATGAGATGATACTAACACTTGAACCCCTTAACATCAGGTGGGAATGGTTGCATTCAGAATGAAGATGAAGACACCAGAGTACCCAGAAGGTCGAGACATCATTGTGATCTGTAACGACATCACCCACATGATTGGTTCATTTGGTCCTCAAGAGGATGAACTGTTCCTCAGAGCATCTGAGCTGGCTCGAACAGAAGGCATCCCCCGTATTTACATTGCAGCCAATAGTGGAGCACGCATCGGCCTTGCTGAGGAGATCAAACATATGTTCCAGATAGCCTGGATTGACCCTGTTGACCCCTACAAGGTAACTGCTGGGATAGGTTTATAGGGTGTATCTTGGTGGACAGTGGCAATGTTAGTCTGACATATTATGATAATATTTGTATCTCTCTGTAGGGGTTTAAGTACCTTTACCTGACACCACAGGACTATACACGTATCAGCTCCACTAATGCTGTGCATTGTCACCATGTAGAGGAAGGTGGAGAGTCCAGGTACGAGACACGGCATCGTTCACTGAAAATATCAACTTTACTGAAGTATTCTATACATCTTACTTGATTTGCATGTAGATAAAAAAAATATGTATCCACTGTATCCACCTATTACAGATATATCATCACAGATATCATAGGAAAGGATGAAGGTCTTGGGGTTGAGAACTTGCGAGGTTCCGGCACCATTGCTGGAGAGTCATCTCAGGCCTATGAGGAGATTATTACCATCAGTATGGTGAGACACAAAACCTCACTTAAAATGAAGAAACTACTTGATTTATCATGAATTTTTATAAGTCACTTTATCCTCTTGTAGGTGACATGTCGTGCCATTGGAATCGGAGCCTATTTGGTCCGTCTGGGACAGAGAGTGATCCAGGTGGAGAACTCTCACATTATTCTGACTGGAGCTGGTGCTCTGAACAAGGTTTGTAGAAGATATATGGAACATACTACATATTGTCTGTTTACAAGCACAAATTAACAATCCTACTAAGCTGTTTGTATGACTAATGAAAATGAATATTCCAATATACTTCCCGTTAATCTGTAGTCCTACATGAGTGGCAGATTCTTGTGTAATTTTGCTTGTTTATGTCAATGCACAATATTTGTACATTTCCAGAAAGCTGTCACTATTTAAGTCTTTCATGATGGTCTTAAGTGTTTTTCACTTTCTGAAGAGGAGAAAACTAATCCGTCCTTGCCTATGAGCAGGTCCTGGGCAGAGAAGTCTACGCATCGAACAACCAGCTGGGTGGCATCCAGATCATGCACAACAACGGAGTCACACACACAACTGTACCAGATGACTTTGAAGGCGTGTTCACCATCCTCCAGTGGCTCTCCTATATGCCTAAGGTTCAACCAAATTAAACTGAGTGCAGTCTAGATGAAGATACACAGACCAAAGGAACTTTTAGGTCACTAACCAATACTCTGCTTCTTACAGAACAAATACTCTCCTGTACCCATCATACCTTGCACAGACCCAGTAGACCGAGAGATTGAGTTCACCCCGACAAAAGCACCATATGACCCTCGCTGGATGTTGGCTGGGAGGCCCAGTCCCAGTGAGTGACAGCATCTAAACTTTGAAATTATTCAATTTTAATACTTGTCTCTTTCTCGGCTATATTCTTTATGATGAACCTGATTTCACATCTTTAGCTGTGAAAGGCACCTGGCAGAGTGGATTTTTTGATCATGGCTCCTTCATGGAGATCATGGAGTCTTGGGCTCAGACAGTGGTAGCAGGTAGAGCACGGTGAGTGTATTTATTTCAATTCCCAAAATAATTTATATGTCAGGGCACTGTATTGGCAAAAATCTGGAAATACAATGTTCATTATGGTGTAGGAGTTATGATTCTATATATTGTGATATGTTGTGATTCTGTGAGCCAAGTGATATTTTTGGATTTTCAATCTAAATGTTGAAAAATTAATAATAAACACACTGCCAGATATTTATTTTGTTTGTGGATGATTTAACTCTGTTTTTATTACTTTGATAATATTGTTGAATTGTTACAGACTGGGAGGAATCCCCCTTGGTGTCATTGCTGTGGAGACGCGCTCAGTTGAGCTCACCGTCCCAGCAGATCCAGCAAACTTGGATTCAGAGTCTAAAGTTAGTAAATATATCCACATGTTGATGTAACAGAAAATGTGATTTTAAGAAGAACAACATTGGACATAGTCTTTTTGTTCGCTTCAGGTTTTGCAGCAGGCAGGACAAGTTTGGTTTCCAGACTCTGCTTTTAAAACGGCTCAGGCAATTAGTGATTTTAACCGTGAACGTTTGCCTCTCATGGTGTTTGCAAACTGGAGGGGCTTCTCTGGGGGAATGAAGGGTATAAGACAATTACTTTACTTCTGCAGACTGATTGTGTCACTTTTAAGACTCTCTTAAATTTCACTAATACTTGTTTTTCCCCATTTCCCTTCCAGATATGTATGATCAGGTACTGAAGTTTGGTGCGTACATTGTTGACGCTCTACGGAGTTTCCGTCAGCCAGTTCTAGTGTACATCCCACCACATGCTGAGCTCAGAGGAGGGTCATGGGTGGTCATCGACCCTACCATTAACCCTCTGTGTATGGAGCTCTATGCAGACAGAGAGAGCAGGTATGTGAAGTTTACTTGAAAAGCTCTGGAAGAAATTATGAGACCACAGTGAATTTACAGACATATATCCTGTTGAAAACATCTGGAATATGATTAGGACAAAAACAGATGGTCACAAAGCTGAGCCAAAGCAACAAAAGTAATCTCAAGTACTGGATCAATCAAGACACGAGAGCTGAGATTGAAAATGGGCGTTACTCCACCAAATATTGTTTTCTCAACTCTTATCCACAGCAAAACATGAGGTTGTTAAACATTAATATGAAATCATTTTTTTTGCCTTATCTAATCTCTGAAAGTACAGTTGTTTTTTTGTGCTGAATTCTCAATTATTTTTTCTCTGCATTTGACCTTTTCCAAGTTATTTATCACCATTTATCATAATGTAATCTCTTGCATTTTGCATTTCTCAGTGAAAATGAGGTATTTCCATACATTTAATTGTAGATGTTCTTAAAGCCACAAAATAAATTCAAAGGTATTATATCAAAAGAGAAAACTGAAGAAAAAGTGACTTTTACAGCAAAATATATCATTAACTGAACAGAGAAATAACTATAACCACAGTTATTTGTCAAACACCATGGGTTTTACAGTTGAATGGATGTTTTTACGGGTGGCACGGTGGTGTAGTGGTTAGTGCTCATGCCTCACAGCAAGAAGGTCCAGAGTTTGATCCCCGCTCCATCCAAGGGGGGACCTTTCTGTGTGGAGTTTGCATGTTCTTCCCGTGTCTGCGTGGGTTTTCTCCGGGTACTCCGGTTTCCTC
>JAPTGZ010000028.1:25573701-25598654 GCA_029814645.1 Fowleria isostigma
CACACACACACACACACACACACACACACACACACACACACACACACACACACACACACACACATTTTTTTTTTTTTTTTTGGTCAGTGAAGACAAATTTTCTTGAATCCCCTGGAGGAGCTGGAAGAGGAGGAGACGGAGCCATGCGTAAGTACGCACAACATATCATCTGTTCACAGTGATGGGTCATTAAATACACAGAAGCAAACCATTGACCTGCTTCAGACCTCCTCAGTGCACCCCTCCCAAAAAAACCCCCAAAAACAAACAAACAAAAAAACACAACAGTTCAATTAATTGAATGCGCTCAACAGCTGTAATCCTCAACTCTCCACAAACAACCAGCTTCAGATAAACTTCACCAAAACTGGAAATAATTTAGGTACAAATATAAACAATAAGCCTGGGTGGCTGTGGCACAGTTGGTAGAGTGGGAAGTCCAATGATCAAAGGATTGGAGGTTCAAATCCCACCTCCAACTGTCAAAGTGTCCTTGGGCAAGACACCGAACCCTAAAAATTGCTCCCTGTGAGGCCTGGTAGGCCCTGCATGGCAGCTGCAGCCATCCACTCACTGGTGTATGAGCGTGTGCATGAATGGGTGAATGTGAGGCTTGTATTGTAAAGCGCTTTGAGTGCCATTAATGTGTGGAAAAGCGCTATACAAGTACCAACCATCTACCATTTTACCATAAGCCTCCTCCAAGGCCAACATCTGGAATATCAATACTACTGATACAGGGAGACAATTCAATCACCAAAGACAGATATGAAACCACTGCAATGACACACATACACACACTGACCAAGTCACATAAATTCAAAACAAAATCCCATTTCAATGCACAATACTCCAAAGGTTACACAAGGCTGGTAAGAGCAGTCCAAAGAACTACACGTTACCCCCGGACCGGACCGGGATAAATGGATGAAGGACAGACTGCGTGGAATTATGCATGGTGCAATTACGCGGCGCAATGATTATTTTATTAAATATCATGTCAAATACAACTCAGTCGCCAAAACAGTGGATGCAGTGTACTAATAACAACCTATGTGTGACTAATAATTAATTGTTTTATAACAGGCCTACCTGACCAAACTCCATCCATCGGTCTGAAGTTGGCTCCATCAGACAGTAGCAGAACGTTTGTCTTTTAACTTGAACCAAAAATCCTCATTCTATTGACATCAGAGTGGAACCAGGTGGAAGACTTTTCACTTGTAAAAAGTGAACTTCAACAGTTCTGTGTTTTACTTTACTGTTCATAAAACCGTGGATTATTTTCAGTCTTCAAACACATTTCCTCTGTATTTTCCATTTTCCTTCCAGTCCAGTTTTGGAATTGGCCTTCCATTTTTTTTTTAAAATTATTTCAAGTTTTTCAATGAATATTCACCTTGTAAAAGGTAATGTTAGTAAAATAGCTACATCAGTCTGTTTCTGCCTTTCTCTTTTTCCTTCTCCACTCAAATTCTCAATTTTACTTAGCATGTGCAGTGGAGTTACTGACCTTCCCAGGCCTCACTCGCAGCTACTGTGCAACTACTCTATGGTAAGACGCTAACACTAATTAGCACGCAGTTATTAGCTATAAGACCGTAGTACAGGGGTGACTGACCCTGGTCCTCTAGAGCAGTTATCCTGCATGTTTTAGATGTTTTCTTCTTTCAGCACACCTGACCATTATTATCTGGCTTCTACAGAGCTTGATGAATGGTTAATCATATGAATCAGGTGTAAGGAAGAGAAATACATCTAACACATGTAGGATTGTAGCTCTCCAGGTCCAGGATTGGTCATCCCTGCCAAAGTAGAATATTGATTAAATTGTACTAATGTCTCAACATTGAGTTAGGTAGCCGTATACTGCTTGAGGCTAAACCCATGATGTAGGGAAAATATCCTGGTGCTCTATAAAAAGATGAAAAATATAGCATTTAGCAATGAGCTAAAACATATCAGATACTGAAAACTATAGGGAGTCATAACTAAAAGATAACTTAAAGGAGAATTTGGCCACATTTTTTCCTTAATTAAACAGTTTCAAATTAATTGTGATGGTTAAATAGCTTGTTTTGGGATTAATGAGTGCCTCTCCATTGAAAACTGCCAATTGCAGTTTCTCAAAGCCGTCCCAGTACACCTAAGATCTCTTCACGGTGGTGCAAGATCTCGTCTCTCACAAGAAACGGCACCGTTTATGGCACTAACACACAACCATAGCTCCAGCTACATACCAATGGCTAACTAAACACAAGCTAGCCATGCCTTTACAGGTGTTTACCATGACAGAGCCAACACACATACATTCTCTATATTCAACATATTTTAGTGGATCTGTGTCCTTGATGATTCTATTGTTGTAACTGTTTACTCATTTATGAACTTATTAACTTATATTAACCTGCCAAGTTCTCCTTTAACGGGCATTCTGGAAAGATTTTCTTAAATCCCTGAAAGGCTCAGTTATTCACAAGCAAGGATGGGGTGAGGTTCACCACTTTGTGAACAACTGTGTGAGGAAATAGTCCAACAGTTTAAGAACAATGTTTCTCAACATACAATTGCAAGGAATTTAGGGATTTCATCATCTACAGTCCATGCCATCATCAAAAGATTCAGAGAATCTGGAGAAATCTCTGCACATAAGTGGCAAGGCTGAAAACCAACAGTGAATGCCTGTGACCAACGATCCCTTAGGTGGTACTGCATTAAAAATCATTGTGCAAAGGATATTGTCATGTGGGGTCAGGAACACTTCAGAAAACCATTGTCAGTTAAGACAACCCGTTACTACATCTCCAAATACAAGTTAAAATGCTACCATGCAAAGCCAAAACCATATTTCAAAAACACCCAGAAACACTACCAGCGTCTCTGGGCCTAAACTTATCTGAGATGGACTGACATAAAGTGGACAAGTGTGCTTTGGTCTGACGAGTCCACATTTCAAATTGTTTTTGGAAATCATGGATGTTATGTCCTCTAGGCCAAAGAGGAAAAGGACCACCTGGATTGTTATCAGCACAAAGTTCAAAAGCCAGCATCTGTGATGGTATGGGGGTGTGTTAGTGCTCATGGCATATGGCATGGGTGTGGCATATGGCACATCTGTGAAGGCACCATTAATGCAGAAAGGCACATACTGGTTTGGAGCAACATATGCTGTCAATCAAGCAATGTCTTTTTCAGGGACATCCCTGCTTATTTCAACAAGACAATACCAAGCCACATTCTGCACATGTTACAACAGCGTGGCTTCGTAGTAAAGACTGCGAGTACTAGACTGACCTGCCAGCAGTCCAGACCTGTCTCCCATTGAAAATGCGTGGTACATTATGAAACACAAAATATGACAATGGAGACCCCGGACTGTTAAGCAACTAAAGTTGTACATCAAGCAAGAATGGGAAAAAATTCCAACTACCAAATTTTTCAGACTATAAGTCACACCGGACTATAAGTCACACCGGAGTATAAGTCGCACCTGTCAAAAAATGGATTATGAAGAAGAAAAGAAAATATATAAGTCGCATCCGTAGGTGTATATTTGTTCAGTTTATTAGATCCTTTATCTGCCTCAGGACTGTGTTTTTATTATAGACACAGAATTTATCCAGTTGAATCTACTTGTATCTGGTGTTGATGAGACGTTTGATTTTTGTACAGTAAACATTAGCCCTGGAATAGCATGCTAATACTAACAGGGCTGGAGCAGTGACAGGTGGCTGTTAATGTTTGTTAGCCAGTTAGCGCTTATATTGTGCAGCTTGGATGGGTAGATAGATGTCAACAGGTACAAAAGAGATTCTCAGATGTTCAGTAAAACACCGGGGCATCACCATTCACTCATCAACTAAATAGAGTTAGCGTTATGATCCTAGCAACTAGGTGTGCAGCTAATTGAGTCCCTGATATCTGGTGTGTCAACCAGTCTCATGCGTCTGGGACCAAGGAGGATCCATCAGTGGGGAACAGATCTCATCGGGGGGACCTGGAGTTGTTTTTATGTCTTTGTTTACCATACAACTAACCGAAGAGCCGAGGCTGTCTGCTAACGTTTGCATAGCATTGCTATAACATTAGCCACAGAAGTAAAGAGCAGCTCCGGTTATTTGACCTCCTCTGTGAAGTCAAAACAACTGTCTGAAATTTCAATGTCCAGATGAAATTTCTCATTCTGCTGTGCCCCAGTGAGCAATCACAGTTTTTTGCCTTTATTGAAAACAAGTGCACGTTTGTAGAGGGAGAGTTGGTTACAATAGTGCATATCCTCCGGGGGAGGTCCACAGAAAAAAACACCAATGAAGAAGAATGAAACCACCGAAGAACAAACCGGTGCAGCCGATACCGGTAGTTGTCACAAGCCTAGAGCGCCCTCTGGTGATAGACAATGTTTACTCCTTGGTCATGTTGGTCAGTCTGAAAATCATATTTAAGAACGTATGAAAAAATATATTTTAACATCTATAAGTCACACTAGAATATAAGTCACAGGACCAGCCAAACTATGAAAAAAAGTGTGACTTATAGTCCGAAAGGTGATGTAACACAGTGGTAAACATGTCCCTGTCCCAGTTCTTTTGAAATGTGTTACAGCATCAAATTCAAAATTTGTAAATATTTGTAAAAAAAACAAAAAAAAAAACTATAAAGTTTATCAGTCTGAACATTAAATATCTTGTCTTTGTAGTGTTTTCAATTGAATATAAGTTGAAAAGGACTTATAAATGACTGTATTCTGTTTTTATTTATGTTTTATACAATGTCACAACTTCATTGGAATTGGGGCTTGTATAAAGTTGTGAGTCATAGCTTGAAGTTTGACTTGTGGGCTCAAAAATTTGTCTGGAATGCAGCACTAGTTTTCCCTCACCATGAGAACTGGCAAAGCGACTCATTACTTCCTCTAGTGTTCACACAAATCTGCTGTACCATGGGTATGAATAGAATCAAGGTACATCCCTACAATCCAATCTTCGACTTCTTCAGTATATTTATTCTGAACACAATAACAGTACTTTCAGACAATATTTGAATATTTTTAATACTACATGTTACAGTGGTGGTCCTGTTACTGTGCCTCCGATTGATCATGGCCAAGGGGATATCCCTTTGGCTGACTGGTTAGCATGTGTGACTATCACCCAGGAGTCTGGGGTTTGAAACCCATCTGGGCCTTCACCTTGCCACATACATATAGCACCTTTAAAGACTCAATATGTAAGATTTATGCTCATGTAAAGTTAGAATCTGTCATTTGCTCAAATTGGTTGTTTTTTTTAATATCAGCTGAAAAGCCCTCTGAGGCAATTTACAGCTGAGAAATTAGGAAGCTAATTTCAACCAATGATTGGCTCCCAGTACTAACAAATCCTCATGTGTACACATAACCTTTAACTTTAAAATGTCTTGTTAGCTCAAAGTTTATGTATACCATACTGTTAAGAAACCCTGTAGTATACAATGCATCATCTTTTCAGAGGAATCCATTTAAAAACAGTAAGGTCACAGGTGCAGATACCACAAGCCCCCACCCCACCGATATTAGCGAATACTAATGGCACCTTTCAGAGAAACGCTCGTCTCGACAAATTGATTTCCATGTGTGAAACAGAGAGTTGTCCCCAGAGACAACAGCTCCTAAAACCCTCTTCACACATATATGCTGCTAATTCAGAGGAAAGGACAGAAAATGAATGTGAAATAGAAATAGGGTTGCATGGAGAGAGAATATTAACAGTGGAAGGGGTGTGGGGGTGTGTGCATTTGGCGATTAGAACCACAGTTTATATAGAGGAAAGTGCATACAGTCCCTATTGCCAACTGCGAAACAAATGGCATCTAAATTGAATAATTCAGTCTGGGGGAGAAAGACGTGTGATTTGCACACAAAGACTGACTGACAGATAGAGAGAAAGGAGAGGCAGCCAACCTTTAACAGAGCTGAGAGAAAAGACAGTAAATGGCAAGTTAGATTAATAGATTGGCAAGGTCTCAGAGAAGATGGGATAATAATTCACCAAGCAAAAGGGAGGCAGCTTTTTTGAGGTCAGAGTTGAGTGAGGAGGAATGATGAAGATGGAAATATGAATATTGAATAATGCAGTCAGGATCCTTTCTTGAAACAAAAAAAAGGATTAAGAGCAGTAGGAAGAGTCAAAGGTTAGAAGCAGTTGTAGAGAAAGATAGAAATGAGTCAGGTGGGTGTATAAGAAAAATCTGTGAAGGAACTCAAGCGTGGTGGAGGCAGAACAGCTGGAGAAAGAAGAGTGTGCTGTGCTAGACAGAGGTCAAGGTGTTATTATGATCCACATCCAGCATGTACCATCTAGGCTGAGTGTTCACCTCTGTCTGTGCGCAGATTTTTAACCAGAAGCTGACATGCAGACATGAGGCGGCAAACGGACATGTAAATGAACACCTGGATTTGTGAAAGCTCATTCAGACCTGGTTTCTTACCTAGCAATTTCAGCAGAATAGATTAAAAAAATCACTTTGAAAGTCAGTTATGTCATGGTGAAAGGGGAAACGGGCTATTTAATTTTACAAAGCAGCCTCTAACTCTGGCTAATTACGTGCTGCTTATTTCGGCAAGTTTCTTTCCCTTGTGAGGTGACTGCATGTTTCTTCCCTGCTCCAGCTCTTTGCCCCCAAGACCTTGGTTTTAGATTTTTCTCTGATCTTATTCATACTTAGTGCTTTGAGCTAAGATGTCCCGCTGGGATTGTTAACTAGCTTCCAACATAGACTTTTAACCTGCTTTCTCATTTGCTGTCCAAAGTCAAAGGCTATTTTCTATCATATCTTTTTAAACTTGATTTAAAAAAAAAACCCTGATATTTTCTGCATTTTAGCATTTGCAATCAATCCGGCAAAAATATGTCCCGAACAAAACTGCAACTACATATTTAGAAGACTTAACATCATTATCATTGCTGTAATTATTGTCATCATCATCATGTTTATGCTTCCTGTAGATGAAACTCAAGTTGTATTAAAAATGCCTTTGTAGTAATTTCAGCTAACAATTCAGCTGCATCAACAATGATTTGTAAGAAGTTAAGTAATTGGACTGAGAATCCAATGAGACAGTTTCAGCGTGGTGATTACTTTCAGGAGAAAGCAGTGCTTGAATGTTGTGGAGAGGTTGTCTCTAATGTGATTAGCTGTCTGTTTCAAATTAAACACAAGCCAATAATGAAACTAGGGACAAAGTATCCTATTGTCCTTAGCATCCCAACAGATATTCTCACTTCTCAGTTTCTTTCTTTACTTTGACAGCTTTTGTTCCGCCTTTCATTTCCAACCCAGACAGTAGAGGAGAGGTGAATGTTCATGTGTGTGATTGGGCATGTGTGTATGTGTGTGTTTTGGGGGAGCAGGGTGGGTGAAAGGAGGGAGCACTCAAATCCCAGTGGCTCTGGGGAGCTGTCAGAACTGATAGTGCTCTATCACTTGTGAGCGGAGGTGCAAAATTGGGCAGAGTTGAGCACTGCGCAAAGCAGAGGATGATGGTCCCTCTGTCCACTGGAGCCTGACTGACTGAGATGGAGAGACATGGAACGTGTTCAACCAGCTGCCTCACAACTTGAAATGAACAAGTCTAAGCAACTCAGAATGCAACACAGAGTACAGTATCTGGCAACAGGGATGACAAAATTCACTGAATTTTCTGATGAGGCTCAGCCACTAACACAAAGGACTGACTCTGCAAATACAGCTCTTATTTCTAAAAGAAGTGTAAAAAGAAATGTACAGCACATCTAAGATGAATTGATTGTGTTTACGGGATTTCTGTAAATAAGAGCTATGCTGTGATTCTTAGCAATATGCTAATGCTACACATTGTGCACAACAATCTGCTCTACCATTGCTATTTCTGTAGGCATTAGCAAGGGTAGAATGATGATACATATCAATCAAAAATGAATATAAAGTCTTACTACTAACTACTGAGCTCTGATAGCAACATTGGTCACTTAATTTGCGACTAAACAAACTCCATCTATTGATTGAAAGCCCTGGAAAAAGCCAACCAGTGGATTTTGAATTGAGATGATTTTTGTCAAACTAAGATTCAACAAAAGATTTCGGATATACATGTTTTCTGGGGTCTTTCCACATCCTACCAGCTGTGATCGGCTCCTCTATGGTTTTATTGTGCTGTTTGATTGTGGAACAATAGTGTCCATCAACACCACTTTCAAAAAGCAAGCTAATTTAGTACACATACTGACATTTTAAGTACCTAGCTTTGTCTCTTTGTTACAATGTACTGAAATGAAGTATGGAAGTGGAACACAGTGAAGCAGTAAAATCAACTTCTATTGAAATTACAGTCACATCTTGAGAGGATTAATGTAGGTAATTAGATCAGAGATCATCACAATCCTTCATCACTGAGCAAAAGGTTGAAATTCAGTTATTTTTTATACATAATGATTTCATGCCTTGCACTCTTGGCTGCATTTTTAATAGGTCTTAACTAAAGTAAAGCGTATTCAGTGGCCCCCTCACCTGTCACAGACACCAGTGCCAAGCTGATTCTGTATTGTATGGAGAGAGGGGGGATGCAACATGTGAAGCTCTCAAACAACAGGAAGGATGCCTGTGTTCTTGGCAGACCTGCCCAGACCAGCTGCTGCTCTGAGGAAAACAACAGTGTATGAAGACAGTGTGTGTTTGTATGGTAAAATTAACACTTTATTAGATGGTAGCACTGAGGGATTTATATGTAATTTGTATTTAAAATAAACCAGTATGTTGTTGTTAAATAAAATGCAGTATTTAAAACTTAATAAAGACAGATGTGTCTTTTTGCACAGCACATTCTGCTGAAACAGACTAGAGCTAACACAGATGATATGTATATATATAACTAGGTGAAGGAAAATATACTTGGAGGCCTTCCTATTAATTAGTTCAGCTTTTTATACTTCTATGCATTTGTCAAAGCATCACATTGTTTAACGATACTGTTAAATGGGCAGTGATTGTTCTGAAGTAACTTTCTATTACCAAAAGTTTGAAGAAAATAACAATTACCCAAAAACCTACTCATCCTGAATATTACAGGTGCCACACAACCACAACTCTGTCATAAACAAGACTTACAACAGCTTCCTGGTGTGTGTTTGTCTGCTAAAGACATCTCTGACTGGTCACACACAGGAAACCAGTTGCTTTTGAAGGTTAAGAGAAAAGACTGTTTAAAAAAAAAAAATCTTGTAGAAAAAGAGACATATTCACGGTCGCTGCACTTTTGAATATCAAAACAAGGTTACAAAGCACATTAAAAATAAAAATAAAAAAGATTGTTCAGGAAAACCTTGTCCTTTGTAGACACAAGAACTGTCAGACTTCATTTAAAATCATCGTCATTATCAGTGTACCTTGAACAGAATTCAATACAAAGTTTAATTAACAAACACTAGAAAACATAATTACCACAAATTGTTGGGATGTTGCTGTCATCATAAGACAAAGGGAAGGGCAAAACCAGTTGTTGAAAATTCCAGCTTTCTCCACAGGCTGTGATGCTACAAGAAAAAACATACAATTTCAGTTCCAGCATAGACTTGAGACTGCCAGCTGCCAACAGAGACAGAGGGATGTTGTAAAGATACCAAAGTTCAGGAGTAACACTTCTCTGTCTGGCTCTGTGTAGCTGATCTGGCCTCTGATCTCTGTCCTGGCCTCCCCTCTTCTCAACAACATTTGGCTGTCAGTGTAAAATCCCTGGAGAGACATCTATTTGCCAATTGCTGAGACTTAAAATATTGCAAAAGATGCTTGTCTTGTCAAGCTCTTGCAACAGCAGCATTTAATATTTATGCTTACCCATACAGTAATTTTGTAGCCAATAGTCTTTGACAGATGAACTAAACTTGTCCTACTCATGCTCTTTTAACTGTTAAACTAAGGCTTAGCTGTGTCACACTCATTTAACATAACCAAACTATTGAGCTGTTAGCTATAGCTGGTTTACATGAGAGCTTCAGGCCTTTTGCTCTCACAGTCAGCTCTGTGATCTTCTCTCGCTTCTGTCAAAGACATTCAACGCAGGACTATGGAGAGTCAACCCCACATAACACTGGTGACATCCTCGCAACATTATCTCCTCTTATCAAGTCTTTCATCTACCGCCCTATTCTGTTTGATACTTTATGCCCTTGCTCCTACTCCTCTCTACTCTTCCTCCCCTGCCACCCCTGGCTGCCCCGATCTCATCCTCCACCTCTGTGTCCTCTAACCACTTGACACCTTTTCAGATTCATCCCCATCAGTTGGCAGACAGCATGCATTTCACCCGGAGGGCACAATGCAGCGATCCTCACGAATCAATGGCAGATAAATCAATGCTATCTCTTTTTTCCATGCCTCTGCTGCCATCGATTTTTTTTCTGTTACTTTGCTGTTTGTGGAGACTTGAACTTTGCTCAATTAAACTGAGTTCACTTTCAGGAACAAATTGTAACAGTGTAAAGCTTTCAGCTCAGAGACAGACACTAATGTTAGGATGGGGCATACAAGAACTTTATTTATGAGAAGCCCCATTCAAACTAAAGCTGTGCGGCGGTTTCCACTGGAGCTGAACCTGGACTTAATGGTACCGTGAACTCTCTTTCAGATGAGGCATGCTAAAGGCTTGCAGTCATAGCACTGTCTTTCATTTTCAGCTAAAACAGAGACAGAAAAACCCTTTGATCATATTTACCAAGAAAGATGGAGTACCAATTAGCATGTGAATAACCCCTGCTTTGGTGTTATACTGAAATGCTCATAGGTTTCTTAGCATGGAAATATCTAATGTATTTTCAGATCCAATCTCCAGGCTCAAGCTCCTGTCACTGGGAATGATTTCTGGGAGATGCAAGGCAGACGTATTATTTTGAAAACTACATTTAATATAGCCCACAGAAAATTATCCACTGTGATATTTCACTAGTCTCCCCATAAATAATTCATTGTTTTTATGTGCCCTCATGCTGCCTTGGGGATTGGAACAGCTGAGTGTTTTCACAACGTATTTGTGTCCAATCTTCTGCATATTGGGCGTACTCTAATCAAACCACAGTAAACATGCCTTGAATGTTTGTTGAGTCATCTGCTTATCAGCTAATCAAATGGCTTATTTGCCTGCCTGCCTGCCTGCCTCACTGGTGCACAGCACAGCTCTGGGTATTTTTCAATTAATTGTTCATCTGTTTGATTGACTATGCAGCCATACAGTGTAGGTGATATGACTGAACTCTGTTGGCTTTAATGTATTCTCTATAGGTCCACCACAGCAATGAGAATGAGACACAACTGAAGCTAACACATTTAAAAGATTGGCCTAACCAGGCGCTCCATTGTCCCATGGCACCACTTTTTTTTTCGTTTGACTGAAGTCATATAGGTCTGAGGCTACAAACAGGACCTTATATGCACGTACAGTATGGAGCTATTTTTCAGAGTGTTTTTGTGAAAGAACTAGCATGAAAGTGCAAGTCATAGAGAGAATTTCAAAGGCAGAAGCCAGGACAGCGACATGGAGCTGCCAGGGATTGGTGAGCAATCAGATAGGGCAGAATTGATGACCTGGCTCAGGATGGATTTCTTGGAGCGGGCTGCCAGACCGAGGTAATACTTTCAGGCTCTTATCAGCACTGGCATAAGCTGAGTGCTGCATCACCCACTTCCCAGCGTCAGCTTATTATGAGAGTCCATGATGTGTGATTGCTTGTACTGCCTTTGTGTGTCCTGGGGTCTGTGTGAATCGGACACAGTCGGCAAGAAGAAGAAGTAGAAGAAGACGAATACTAAGAGCGTCTGTCAAAGTAAACCATCCACTTCCTCACTGTTGTAATGACATTTTGCAAAAATAGGTGTTTTGCGAGACATCCTGTGACTCACATAAGCTGGAGGTGTCACTGATGGAATTCTGCAAAGTTAAGTAGACAGTCACAGATATGTCACACTTTTTAAAAGATTGCCCCATTCTTGCTGGAATTTATGCCAGTAATTTGATGTACTGAAGTGCTCAGTGTCTGCATCTGTGCAGTTTTTAAAGGGTTGTAAGAAAGTATATTCAGCTCCTGTTCACAATATAGCTTCCTCTTTAACTCACCCAGTACTCAGGATACAGTAGAGCATCAAATAAATCTGAGATCAATCAATAAATGTGTCCTAGATGATCACACAACAGCCAAGCATTTGATATAATGAACTGATTATTGCAAGGCCTCTTATCTGTATGGAACATTTGTCTTATAGGAGTTTCAAACCAATTAAGTTTAAGAGCATTTTGAAGTCACCAATTCATAAAGGGTAGATTCATTCGCAGGGTAATCGCATTTAATTTTATTCTGGATGCACAATAATCGTTTACTTTTCCTTGTGGACTGACTGCAGAGTAATTTCATTTCTGCCACAATGGCACTTTAACAGGTTGGATGTTGGCAGGTTTGAGACCGAGTCCTGTCATTAATAACTGGTTCCTTTAACCTTTAACTAGGCTGCTGGGGGAAAAAAGATAAAACTGTGATTAAAGATCTCAATCTGCATTCTGCCACGGCAATTTATATCAGACGCTTTTTTTTTTTCTTTTCCGCGAATAAACAACGTGGTTTCAGACGCTTGGACGCCGAGCATCTCTATGGTAACAGTCTTCAATTACCGATGATTGGCCAACCCGTGGGAATGTTTCTATTCCCTGCGTACAGTGATTGGTCGGTGGGCGGTCTGTGCAGGCTGACAGTCTGCAGCGTTCCGGGTTATTGTCAGTCTCGGCAGCTCGGCACAAGGGCAGGACCGCATCCCGGAGCTGCCTGAAGGAGCTAGCTCTTTATTCACACTTAACCAGTAGACATTTGGGTAGTACACCAAAGAGAGCATCTCGGAGCATTACTATCGAGGTTACGCCACAGTCTCAGCTGGAAATCTGAGTCTAAATCGGGAGGCAAGACATCTGAGAGACGCTGCTGACACCACGGAGAAAGTGACGAACGGAGCAGAGCCTGGTCACCGGGATTTTACATCGCATTGAATCACTTTAGGATTTTTCAGGCATCTGCTTCGGCCCAGCCTTGATTTTTTTTTCAGGGTACCTTCACACGATACTGCCTAGATAATTCACTAATATTTGCGTGATAGTCGATCCATTTGACATACGGTCTTCAACAGTGAACAGGCGGACCGCTGAAACCCGTGCGTAACAGCCGTGGATTTTGGAATACTGCGTAGCAGTTCAACCACCCGGTCTTTCGATAAACACTTCTCTTTTTCGGAGACAACCTCAAGCAAAAAGAAGAGCAACCAGGACCTTGTACTTTATTCCGGAGGCTGAACGCTACAAACCCCAAGCGCACTTGGTGCGCAATCCTTCCGAGGAGGCTCCTGAAATTGCCGACCTGCGCTTTTGCCCTCGACAAAAATTGGCAACCGAGTCGAGTAAAAAGGCAAAGCTTATTAACTTTGCATGCTAGGGGCTACAGTGTGGAATCTAATTCGCAGGGTTATCGGTATATTTGCATACCACTGGAAAAGGAGGATAAACTTAATCAACATTTGACATCGACTAAAAGGTTGCTGGATTCTGGAGAAGAGAATGAATCTTTTTTAATTTGGACCACAGAAGTATGAAGCAGATTGCTCAGTGAATGCTACAATCTGCATGGAGTTGTAGTCTGCACTACGGAGCAATTTATGGTAAACAGTCCTATATTTTATATTAAATATTTTATACTCAAAGTCTTACAAATTCAAACTAGTTTGGATTTCATGTATCCATTAACGCATTGACTGTCAGAACCGGCTGAATCCTTTTGGGATGGTAAACAGATGAAAAGAAGGAAATAATGAATGTTTGTAAAATGCTCTATCTTTTCCAGGATGTTGGTCACATAACGATGTCTCAGATTTAAAGCCTTTGTTTCTCTGCGTGACCCACAATAAAGGAAGTGTTGTAAAAATCGACTTGTTAGAGAGCCGCTCCCGAATGGCTTTAGGAACTGCTTTGATGTGTAATATTGGTCTTTTCAAGTATGGGTAGCAATTAAGTGTATTGTCGAGGGTATTGCACCGCAGGCACCACACGCAGGAATATGTGGCACTAGAGGAGTTGCGGCTCAGAGCAAAAGGTGCGAATTTCTCATCTGTATGCCCCCGTGCGTCACTTCATATGGGGGGGGAGTATATTGTCTGCTGCAATTAGTGATTTTTCACTCTGGGCTGTTAATGATATACAGTCTTTTTTTATAGTATGTTTGCATATTGCATATAAAATTCATGGAGATGTGTGCGTAACGCTGTAAAACTTTTCACTTTGTGCTTGGCGACATGGATGATGCTCTGTGCTGCATTGAGGTCTAGAGGCAATTTGTCATTGTCCTATGAATTCTTCAGCAAATTTGTCCTCTGCAGTCTCAGCCTGGAATGCAAATTGAAAGGTCTGATTATCTCTGATGTAACAGAAGTCCATGTTGAATTTGAATATGAAAGCTAGCAGATAAAGTTAGTGCAGTTTTGCCTCCTGTGAACTTTGAGCCTTAAGGGTTGCTGAGGTTGCTTTGTAATATTTAGCTTCATCTCTCATACTGCACATAAATGAGCCTGCACATTATGCTGACTGTGCAGTGAAAAAGCTGCACACAGTATGTTTTATCATTAGACTACAAGCATCCTTAAAATTTATCTTCCTCACTGGCTCCAGTCATTCTCTCTCCAGCAGCCCGCAGACAGGCAGCTCGCTGAATGTAATATGGGCCCCTACAGCAGGGCAGGCGCCCCCACAGTCAGGGCACCTGCCATAGAGCCTTCCTGGCTGTATTGAATAAAACATCCAGTGATGTATGAGGCAGGGGCTGCACCCGAGGGGGCAGAACTGCCTCATTTACTTCCTCCACTCTGCGCCTATGACCTGCTGAGCAAATTGTGCTCATATTAGCTCTGCGGCTGCTCCTCACCTAAACAAATAGTCTTCCCAGCATAATGCTTGCCTTAACTCAACATGATGGTTGGACAAGGCAGGGGAGAACAGAATGGCGGAAAAGCTTTAATATCTAGGTCAGTGAATTACCTTTCGGAGTTTGTAGTTCTTGTTGTGCCTCTTTATTTTCTGGCTTGCTCTTAGATCTTTTTTCTTAAAGATTAGACCTTCAAGTGTCCTGCTGCAGGCTCAAGACATGACTCACATTTCATCTTCCTTTGTCTTTCACTAGTTTTCCTCCTGCACCTTTGTATAGAGTCAACAGATATGTTTGTAAATTATTTGTGGGTTGAGTAGTTGTGTTGCACTGTTTCTTAAACTGAAGTAAACTAAACCCAGATCACGGCCACATTCATCAATATTGTAGTTAGCACATTAATGCAACTATGAAAACCTTAATTAAAATAGAATCTGATTTACTTGCTTACACTAATTCATTCTGCCAACAGATGGAAGGTTGAGAACACATTTTAGCAATGTATTTGATTAAGTAAAATAATGCACTAAGAGGAGCTTGGTATTTTATCAATTTGGAACTAAAATTGCATATCAGTCTGATCGATTGATTGATTGAGTGATTGATTGATTGATAACATTTGGGTTCCTTACTGTATTCTTTGCTTATTAAAGTGCCTGCCTGAAGTGAATAAGTGAGCTTGACTCATGAATATCGTTTAAGTCGCTGAAGTTTAATTTCCTGCACTATGTATTAATCTTTTTTAATCCCTGCATGGTTTGATTGTCTCAACACCTACCCAGAGGCAGCAAAACTCATTTTGACACTTTAGATGACTAAAATAGTAGATACAATTTTGTGTGCATGCGAGCCACTGTGTGTGCGTGCATGTGTTACTAAAGATCAACGACCCCTGGAGTGTCTATAGGCTATACACATCCATTCTAGTGTGTACTATATGAATAAATGTGTTTCTATTATTCATGGTGAAATATTTTTAAAACCAGACCTGCTTTTCAATATAGAGTACATCAGTCATAGAATAATAGCATAGGTTTAAATAGTCATGAAAAACATTTTTATATCCTGTCAAAGAAAAGAAAAGACAAGCGCTCCCAGATAAGCTAATATCCTTGAAAAGCTCAAAGCTTCTTAGTTGAAAATTCTCGGACATATTATGAATCAACTAACATTTTATCTCAAAGCCATGTCAACAGCAGCTCATTAGATCAAAGTGTTAATTTCGAGGGAAAAAAATCACTGGTTTTACTTTTTTCATGCACTGGAAAACAAAACAGACGTGCCCTTTCTTGTACTTTACAACATTACATGATTTAATATCAACTCTTTTCCTGCAGGAAGATTTATCTTGCACATCAGTGGATGATGCAGAGACAGAGCATGAAAAAAGCTACACAAACAAAAGCATTACACACAAATCAGTCTAGAAAAAACAAACACACCCTTCAGCCAGTAAGTGTGATTGTACAGAGGTGAAGGCAATACCCTATATTTCCAGCAGAGATGATGCTGTTGTTGAGATTTGACATTAAATGTACATTTGGGATGAGCAGGGACAGTTTGCATATTTGGCTTTGGCAAGCTTCTGTTTTCTACTTAGCTACATTAATAGATACCATCACCTGTATTCCCCGACTAATGCATAGTTAGCTGCATGGTAAAACTGCACACTTTATCTGTTGTAGCACAGGATGATTGAGACTCTGTCTTATTAGCTGTGTTGCCATCGTCAGGTCTCATTTTCTGCCCAGTCGTTTGATGTTCAATGATGTCAGGGTCAAATACTCAGATGCAGATTCTCTGCAGTGGTCCAGGATCACTCATGGCACATGACTTGTTCACAGTTTTCAACATTTTTTTTTTTTCTGTGTATGAGGCATCAGTGTAACTCTTTGCCCTTCTTTATTAACCTTGTGCACATGAATTAAATCATGGAGCTTTACATTTAATTTAGTAGACATTGGCAGAATGAGATTATGTGTAAATGTATAATAAAGCAAGAAATATATATATATATATAAATATATATGCTAAAATGAAACAAAAATGTAGTAATTGACAAAGATGACTATAAATATAGGGCTTGCATCTTGTTTTCATGAGAAATAGCTTAATCAGTTCAGTTGAAGTATGTTTGTCTTTGATGTAGAGCAGCTACATAAAAATACACTACAGGCATATGATTGCACACATGAACCCCTGCAGTGATTCTGATGAGTGGTTTATGTTAACAAGATGTGATCGGCTTCTTCGCTGTTACTCCGTCTTCAGCTTCCTGTTACTTTGGCTGCAGTGAAGGTTTACCTGGCCATGGCTTTGCTCATGTGATCTGATCTGCTGTGATGTAGACGTTGTCAGCTTTTCATCAGGGTTATCTGCAGCCACTTAGTGCATGACAAACTGCAATGATCCTTTCGACCTCCTCCCACTCTTAGCCTCTCACCCGCTGTCAGGCAGAATGGAAGTCACATCTCATGAGGCCCTTGGGTTAATATATAGCCTTGAATTTGTACAGGTTAGGGCCACTGGTCCATTTTTTTCCTTTGAAAATGCACACGCACGTGTGAAATGTACTCAGCAGGAACAGCACAGTTTATATGTTTTTAATGAGTACACTAGTATAGAGAGTCTGAGTGCTGTGGGTGCTGTGGATTTTATAGTTGGCTCCATAACCCAGCCAGAAAAGTAAAGGGAGGCATGCTTTTTCCAAAGTGTTCTTGGGGGAAGAAGGAGAATAAAGCAAATCTGACAAGCTCTCCAACAGTGAATTTGCTCTCCTTAAAAACAATGCCGCTCTTGCCTTCCTCATGGTCACATTGATTTGTTCTGGGTGACAGTGCAGGCTGCTGTGAAATCACCCCAGCGCCATTGATCTCAAGGAGAGGAGGAGGAGAGGGAATGAGAGCCTGGCGACAGTGAGCAACATGGGAAAATTCTCTGTGTGCCCTCTTCAACCTGAACCAGTAATAAAATGAAGGCCTTGGTTACTATCAGATCAGCCCCTGCTGTACTTCTCCAGCCACTGTATCGCAGTCTAGTCGGCTCTTTGATTTGTTTTGGAGGCCCGTACATGCTGTTTGATTTGCTATTGTGCTTCGCCATGTTTCACATTATCAGCTGAACTCTTTATTGCCACTGTTTTCCATGCCAGAAGCAAGGCTGTTTTTATCTCATGCAGGCCTCTGATTAATCTCTCCCTCTATGCTGGTGTACTTTAATCTTGAATGGGAGATATCTGATTCTCCTCGGCTATTGAGGAAGATCAAACTTTAATGGAACAAGGAACTGCACATCATCCTAATCTCCATCTCCCTGCATTTTGGTTGACTGCTCTCCCTTGGGCTTTGTAGCTTTCTGCAGAAGCAGGAAATACATCAGACAGATAAGATGTTTTCTCTTCATGCTTTGGTAATTTATTCCCTGTTGACAATAGCCACCACTTTACATCTGTGCTGTTTGATTACCTGGTTGAAGGAACTGTGGGTAAAAAGTGGAGCTTTGATTGGCACTACCCTCTGTGACCTAAATATGTGAAACTTCTTCTGAAGCTTTAATTGGAGTTTCTGCACAGGTCAGTCCCTCCACAGGAAGTGTGCTAGCCTTCTCTCTATTTATTGACATTTGAGAGATGGAGCCATGGTGACCTGCGTCATCTGTCTATAATAGCCTGAGGAGAGAAACGTCAGCCACATAGACCTATCAAGGTTCAATGCATTTGATTATCCTACAGTCAATCCAGGAATTAGTTATTGACTGCTATTTTCTCCATTCAATTCTTTCATATCACTGAATAACAGCGCACATAATGCTGACCAGCACCCAGACTCTGACTGGCGAGATGCATATTGTTGCAAATGGATAACACTTATGGGTTGTCACACCTCCCGCAGACGGTTTGTGTCTCTGACAAAAAGAGGCTATTACCCAATTCTAAGGTGGTTGCTGTAAGGTAATGAAATTTCCACTGACTGGAGAAAACAATGTTGTCTGGTCCAGATTGTAATTGCAGAAGCCACCTCACCATTTTCCTGAGTTCAGCGTGAATGCAACACGATTTAATAAAACTGGAGATTTTTATCATTTATTGCCTGTCCTGGCAGCATCAGGGAGAGTAAGCAGAGGCTCCCACAGATAAAACTCATTCAATTTACTTGTTGAATTTTAACCAAGCCAGAGACTATTTACAAGAGAGAAGGCATATAACCCATAGGGAAGGTTTATGTGTTTGTATAGGACTACTGCGGGTCAGCTATATTGTTAATATAAAGCCACCATTTCCTTAATCTAAATGGAGGAGTTGCCTGGAATTTCCATCATTTTCTCTCCCATGTTATTATTTGTGTCAAGAAAGGGTTGAAAATCCAAAGGATATTAGGCCCTGAAGCCAAAGAGCTTCTGTGTGCCTGCCTCTACTCACATACAAAAACATAGGAACATTGACATGAGGACATGTATGGACACACACACACACTCAAAGACACATACACACACTCCTAGCCCTGTTTTATTACCTCCTGCCTGCTGCTGGAATTGCTTTCCTCCCTCGAGTGAGCCAGGCAAAGCCGGCTTTATTGTGTTAACCTATTTGTGTGTCAAGAGCGATTGCAGCGTTCTTTATCTCTGTTTGTATTCGGACGGGGAGACGGCAGAGAGAGAGAGAGCGAGGGATAGAGAGTGGTGGAGGAAAGGAGGGAGGGTTTGCACAGGAGCCAGGCGAGCCACCAGAGTTAGACGGATGGCCGGTCACCTCGCTCCACTCTGGAGGATAATGACTGGTTGCTTAGCAATAACCCACCCCCACCCACTTCCAGACTTGCATCCAGAGTAATCACTTTTTTCTTCTAAAAGATTTCATATATAATTATAAACCCAGTGCCAGCCTTTGAAATCTGCCTAATGGGTGCTTTTATTTATTAAAGAGAGTGCACGGCTGAGGGTACGAGCAGATCAGGAGCTTGAGGTTTTTTTTTGTGTGTGTGTGTGTGTGTGTGTGTGTGTGTGTGTGTGTAGGGTTTTCTTGTAAGTTGTAGAGTAGTGTATGTGTTTGTTTCTGCTTTCTGGTGAACAGTTGTTGGAGTTTGACCAGGATTACAACAGCCACAGTAACATTTCCTGTTAGATTGCTGCTTCTGCAAAACCTTTGACCTCCCTAATGCCACACATAACATTGCATTCAAATGGATGCAGTTACACAACCTTTCACATTCACAAATTCACTTTTTGATGGCTGACCAGAGGCTATGAGTGCTTCTTGTCATGAGCTCTTAGTTTTATTAACATTTTTATTGAGTTGAACAAATTGCTGACCTTTTGTGGCATAATGAATATTCTGTCCTGCTCAGGAAAAATGAGAATTTTGGCAGAAGAGACTGGCGTCAATCCAAGCTGTTTAACTCATGATTTGCAGAGTGTTTATTCAGCAGGTGACAGCATTTAATACTGCTGAGTGTTTCTGATTTCAGTTGTCTTTGAGCTGTTTTTTCAATCACAGGTTCTGTCACTGTGTTAATCTATAAGCTGCTCTGTTTTGCAGCAGGTCTCTATAATTTTAGGTAACTGTATTTTTAAGTGGCAGGATGAAGGTATAATATCTGAACACGACCCCAATTTAAACTGCCTTTCATCACCAGCAGCCACTGATGTTGGCACAAAGTCCAGAGTCGTTTAATGCTCAGCCAATTATCCTCTCTGCTTTTGAAAATAGATTTTTTCTCTCTCCTCTTTTATGAAAAAGTAAAAAATTAATTTGAAATTTCCCTATGAAGTTCATATTAAACTTTTACTTGTTTATGATGATAAAAAGTCGCTGTGGCTCAGACAGACCTTGTGAATCAAATTAAGTGTTCTGACGTACGCCAGTGTAGCCAGTTGGTGTTGCATTAGACAGTTCATTTTTGGACAGACAAATAACAATTTTTAAATTTTTTTAGTTTTGTTATTAGAGCTTCTTTAAATAGTGTCTGCCGTGTCTGATATTTACCCATCTGTGTTCTCTCTCCATATCCTGTTCATTGCCATCTTTGCTTATCCAGGCTCATGCACCATTGCAAAAAGTGACAGCTTTGCACGTCCTGGGAACTTCATACAGATAAACTAAACATACAACACTATCCCCCACCCCCATCTCTGTGGCATGCTTCTGTGGCTGCGTCTATAGGAACAGCTGTCCAGCTGTCACCGCAGCCAGCCAGTCAGCCGCTCTCCAAGGCAACATCTGTAGAAACTGAACGCACAGGGCCAGCCTGCCATTCTCTCCTCGTCCCCAAAGACTGAGGAAGTGTGTCAGGCCTTTTGGCTGCACATTACCACTGACCACATCAACCGTATCACTGGCTTTGATTGAACGTTATCTGGTCTTTTGCCACTACACTAGGCTCTGCACGCCATCAGACTGTTATTTTTTTGTCACGGGTATCTGTTACAGTAGCAATTTGTATTAGCGCAACAGCTCTTAAAAAACAAAACACGTAACTGTACAGCCAGAAAACATGCTACATTATCGCATCCATTAAAAGTCATCTGCCTCCGCATGGATAGCTGTGTGTGCACGCGTGTGTGTAAATAAAATCCCAGCGAGCAAGGTGCAATGGCCTGGAACTGACGAGAACCCACTGGGAGAGTCTCTCCTTGATGTAGCCCCCCCCTACACTTCCCCCGCCCAACCATCTTTTCCTCCTGGCAGCGAAGCGTCGGTGAGGCAGGCAGGCAGGCAGGCGGAGGGGGGGCACAGAGCCATGTGAGTAGGGAGATGAACAGAGCCCTGGTCCCCTCTGTCAGCCACAAACTAGGATCAGGGAGATCGCATGGGACTATCTCCTGGGATGAGCAAAGGGAAGGAGGGAGAAAGCAGCTGTTCTCTGTTTTTCTCTTACTTCTTCTCTGGCTCACTCATGTTTTTTTTACCCTCTCTGCTGTCTTCTCTGAGGCTGTCATTAGCTCCTGTCATGCTTTGTTTTCGGTGGATGGCATATAAAGCAAAAACACAGTGTGCTACTGTAGACATGGATTAGATAGGAGATTTGCACTTTGAAAGTGTCATAATCATTCCTTTGCTTCTTTTTGTTTTGAGGAACTATTAAAGGACTTGATTTCTTCATCAGTCCTCTTGATAACTGGGGGTCTCTCAGGCATACTGTGCCTCTCCCCGCAGACAGCTGCAGACTCATACAGGCTCTGGGCGAAGTTTGATGGATCCTGTTTACTGGAGCTGAGAGAATGCCTGGGTATCTCAAATTAAGTGTCACTTAAAGCTTGTCTTTTAGTCAGCTTTCCATTTTGTTCCCCCATCTCTAGTGACAGCACTGTGCTGCCAATTGTAACAGGGATTGAGAGGAAGACATTTGGTGATTACACATTCTGTCATGATTGAGGGGTGAAGCCAGCAACTCGAGGCAAAACCAAAATCCATATGGTTGCAGTACAATCTCTCCATCCATACTGAGTTACACTCAAAAAGCGCCTGTCCTGATGACAGGGAAATCGCCTGCTCATGACTTATCGT
Organism: Fowleria isostigma; assembly: GCA_029814645.1. NCBI lineage: Eukaryota > Metazoa > Chordata > Actinopteri > Kurtiformes > Apogonidae > Fowleria > Fowleria isostigma. The sequence continues at coordinate 25,596,157 of JAPTGZ010000028.1, forward strand.
TTTATCATTCAAATTTACCCCATTGATGCTTGCTGCTGTGATTGACAGTTGGGCTTGAAAGCCACAGCAATCTCAATTGAGCTGCGGCAGCCAGTTGGTAACCGTGACAATGGTCTCTCCTCTTTGCCTTGTTTTCACACTTTTTCTGCTGTCACAGAAACCTCACTGATTGCTTCTCTGCCAAGACAGCATCCTATTAATCTTTTAAATAAGGGCCAGAGCCTAGCAGTATTGTTTGCAGAAAACCGAGAGGACCTTGTGAGACCACACTGAAAAGGAAAAAGGGGCAACAGGGGCTGAATCCCTCTCATTGTTGCAAGAAAGCTGAGCCTCCTTTAAACCAACAATATTAGAAATCTAATAGCTGCAGTGGAAATAGATGTTGCAGAGGTCTGAATGTAGCCAGAGCTCTCTGGCCCCACCTGATAACTCTTTGGTCTCTCTTGTCTTCTGCCGCTCTCAGCTTTGTTCTCCAGGTGCACTCTGTGCTTTCATCTGCATCGTGGCGCTCTGAATAAAAGCCTCTGTGTTTATGGCCATTTTCTTTTTCTATGCACTTATTGATCCTTCTCAGCTAGGTTGGAATACACTTTATTTTTTCAATCCTTGGCTCAAACAGCATAAAAGCAGAATGTTATAAAATGGCAAACCATTGATGTATTGTGATGTGACCTAGAGAGGGAAGAATAACAGCTTAACCCTTTATCCCACTGCACTTAGCTGACAATTTGTTTGAAGAAGACACAAATGTGAAGGAAATAAGCATCTTTGCACAAAAATACGTTTTACAACCCAGAAAAATCCACCTCGCTCTATCTTGAAAAGGCTCTCCGCATTCTGATTTCACAGACTAGGCTTTTGTGTTTAATTAGGTGTGATTTGTGAACATTTCCCGAATGGTAGGAAGTCTTTTTGAGTATGTACTTTCTTGTCAAGTGGTTGTTAATGGAGAATTGCTGCAATGCTCCTGACACCTTCTGCTGTGTAATTAGTGCCTTCCTGTTCAAAGTAGCCCCATAAACCAAACCTTTCAAAAATGAGGAGCATGTGGCAGCACAATTTGCCTTTTATTCAGAATGTTTACGACTTATTAAGATACTAAAGTTCTGGGATCATTCTATACCTTTTGTCTCTGTCTCTCCTGTGGCCATGGAGGACCAGTGAGGCAAGGCGGCCCAGTCAACTAATTGACTCCCAGGTCAGAGCCATGTGATAGCCAGACTGCTGGTCAATGGAAATGGATATACTTTCCCCTACAAGGAGCATCATGATTATGTGTATGATAGTGTGGGTATTTGAGTGTATAGTTATCCATAAGTTTGTATTCCATGCAAGACCATGACTTATAAAATACAGAATAGCAGTTAATTTATAAAAAGGTAAGAATAATGCAACACTTTTTATACGAGCTTTAATACGGCACTTAACTGTAATCTCACCAGAAGGCACTGGGAGAATATTGAAAAGAAGAAATTGATGGTAAGAAATCATTCAAGTGCAGTGTTTGTTCCTTAATGCTGTAGTTTAGTAACTAGGAAGAATTGTCAAGTTGAGTTTACATTAGTTTTTAGTGTATGTACCTGTTTTATAAAAAATACGTCCTCAGGGCTCAGAATTTATTTTTTCTGTTTTGCACAAGTAACAGTTTTCTCTTCTCTTTGTGTATATAGCCTCAGTGCAGTGCTTCTTTTTTTCTATCAACAAAAAAGTTCTCAATGCTTTACATGTAGTTTCTTTTTTGTGTAAAAAGACAAGCATCTATAACAGGCGATGCTTTAAATATCTGTTAAACTGTGGGTGTGTGTTATATCTGAACATGCAGATGCACATGTGAAGGGATGACTTTTTTTGTTTGTATTTTAAACACAAACTGTGTTGCCATCCACCAGAGTTGGATCCCAGTAACTGGCCTGAGCACTTTCCATGTGGCCCTGAGCCTCCTCCCCTCGGTCCATCATCCAGAAAAGATTGTCTCAGTTCCTCCAATTTCAAAGTGCTTGCATAGTTCGACTGTGTAAAAGCATGCCCCCTCCTCCGTGACTCCTCCCCCTGGACAGCACTCTTGACCTGCTGCCCCATTGTTTCCAGCTGGGATGGATGGGGAGCCGCCTCTGCCGGCGCGATCCTTCACTCAATAGACGCTCCATCTGTTGACTGCGTGACTCTGGGTTACAAGCGGGGATTTTGCTCCGTCTGTGCAGGGTGTGAAAGGAGCTATCTCAGGGGGCTTCCTGAATAGGGTTTTAAAACTGCAGTAGCAGGGTGTTGTGATGCCCCTCACACCCCACCCGTCATCAGTCCAACACAGCCGGCTGGGTGTGTGCAAGATGAGAGGCCTTCATTGTGCCTGTTCACAGGCCCCTAGGCAACAGGGTCACCTTGTCCCGAAACAAATGGTGCCCTCAGTGGGATTGTTGGCACTGCATGTCTGTGTGTGTGTGTGTGTGTGTGTGTGTGTGTGTGTGTGTGTGTGTGTGTGTGTGTGTGTGTGTGTGTGT
>JAPTGZ010000028.1:25598754-25612675 GCA_029814645.1 Fowleria isostigma
GATGAACTGGTGAAATGTCCAGGGTGTACCCCGCCTTCGCCCTTAAGTAGCTGGGATAGGCTCCATGCGACCCCTGTAACGGGTTCACAGGTTTAAAGCGGGTTCAGAAAATGAATGAATGAAATAATAAAAAGTATTTATTTAAGTAACTGATCCAACTCCATGGGTTTTACTGGTGAATCAATGTTGGTGTTTCCATTGGTAACTATGGAGCCTCTGAAGATCCAAATGGGTCACAGCTGATGCCTATGAAAAGACGCAAAACTGCATTTTATACCAGTTATTTACATGGATTGATAGGATTAGTGGATCAAGAAGTATTAAACATTTTATATTGGTAGATGATTTTTGTTGCAAGTGACTTTTTGGGTCTTTATGGGTAAGATAAAAAATTAAAAAAAAAAAAAAAGTTACTCCAATTATCAACAAAAGCAGACACATTTCACCAGAAAATTATACCCCTCATTGTACCTTATGGTGTTGGTAAATAAAGCTAAACAGGTTAACCCATCAGTATCATTTTACAATTATCTACCTAGTTATTAGCACGTAGACTTACTACTCAGAAATAAATGCACATCTATGGCTACTATACAACCTGAGGAGGCTCAACTTCTTATGTGGAACTGAGGGCAGAGTGGACACGGTGCTTCTTGTGTTACAAAGTGGTGACACAAGACAGGACCAGCTAATGCAATGTGGTTAACAAAATAACTTCATTAGATATGTCTAGTCTCACATAACCAGACTAATTTCTATACATCATTACCAGTGTGCTGTGGATTAATGTTCTAGAACAGGGGTAACCCTTCTCCAGGTTGTTTGGTTAATTTTTGGGTGGTGTTGAGTGCAGAATGCTGCAACACTGCGTTTGCAAAATAATGCTGGGAGAGAAATTTTTTTAGTGAAACATGTGCATATGAGGAAATTAGTTGTGGTATTAAAATGACAAAATCCCTATAAAAAAAATAATGACATATAAAAGATGCATATTTTTTTTTATCTTCACCAGGTAGCTGTAGTTGGAGGTTAAAAAACAGATCCAAGAAGGAAGGAGAATTACAATCCTGACACTGCACAATGGAAATATTCACCCTTCCAGCAGAGTAGATCCAACAAGATGTGTCTCTGATATTACACTAACATCTGACATAATGACATATCTTTTCTTCACATAATTTTGATAATTTTAAAATTAAAATTTATTGAAAACAACAAATTTGAAAATACATAGTTTTCTATAAGCAGGAAATAAATAAAAAATTGTAATATTAAAGCTATCTAAAGTTAAGATGAATGTAGTGGACTACAAAGTGGAATATCCACTTCAATGTAGTGGAGTAGTCACGGAAACATTTTTTAGACCGCCCTATGTTTTCTTCAATTTCTTGTTCATTTTAATAATAATAACAAAAATAGCTCATAAAAGTTTAATTTAAGAGCTGATATCTATCCATTTTCCATGGGTTTCTCAATAACAACCAAAATCACATAAGTTTTTACATCAATATCTATGGCACTGTACTGACAAAAACAGTGCTTTTAGACATTCCATGGGTTTTTTCTGTGTTTTAGTCACATGATACACACACAAGTTAGTACTTGATAGCTTGATTGTTTTTGATGACTTTTAATGGTCTACTATTTTTTTTCTGCAACTGTAAATATAGAAAGTTGTATAAATTAGAAATACTCCAGTAAAAGTAAGTAAAAGAAAAAGTGCCTTAGTTTTCTACTTGCACAATTTAGCTTTAACTGTTACACAGCAGCATAAATAGAAAAACATACAAATGCTAAAATGGTTTAGCGTTTATCAAAATTGTTAATCAGTTGATTCATTTTCATCAATACTTGTATCTCACCTGAAGCTTCCAGATCTTCTTACTCTCCTTTGACACCTGTCCCACCGTCTCCCCCATCAAAGCAATCAACATGTTGAGCAGCAGCACAAAAGTGAGGATGATGTAAGTAACTAAGAGGATGAGAAACACTGCAGGGTACTGGGCACTGTGAATCATGTCCAGCTCTCCCATCCCAATGGTCAATTTGAAGAGGTCCAGCAAGAAGGTACTGAAAGTATCTGGGTCTCTGCAAAAAGGATAGGTGGGACATTCTCCATCACACACCGTTTCCGGTGGAGGACACACTGTCAGCAGGGACACCAGGGCTGAAAACACAAGCAGTTGGGTTATCTATCAGTGAGCAGCTAAGTAAGTATGACACATATACAGCCTGGCCAAAAAAAGCCCCTACCAGGATTTATCTAACAAATGGGTAAGAGCCTTCCAACATCTAGTTACTGCAGTGAGTAATAAGTTTCAGCTAGAAACAAGTTACCCTAAGACCTAAACAGTCACCCAATCCATCTTCTGATCTAAAATGTTTAATAACTTCTGAAACACAAATCCCATTGATATATGCAAATAAATCCGTAAAACAGTTTCTCAGCTTTTTCAGTCATCTTTTTTGTCATCAAATGTGTCTTACTTAAAGGCTACGCAGTGAACATCATCTTCTGAAACTTGATTCACAAAAAAACCAAAAAAACAGGTAGTTTGACAAATGACAGCGGCTGTAGACACTTATTAGGTTCAGTTAATGACACATTTTACTAAAAAAGTCACTTTTTATTCAGTTTTCTCTTTTCTCATTATAACCTTTGAATTTATGACATGATCAGTAAATTAAATAAAATCTGTAAAAATATCAGACTTTCGCTGGAGGATGCAGAAAAAAGTGCATTGCATTGTAATAAATGGTGATAAACTCCTCAGGAGAGTTACCTGATATTCATCACTAAAACTGTTCTAGGTCTTTAAGGCTTAAACAACTATGTTGTAAAAGAAAGTAAAAAAAAAAATCAACATTAGATCTCACAGTTATGTTTAATAGTGAAAGTAAGGGCCTTCCAATATGTAGTTACTGCAGTGAGTAATATGTTTCAGCTAGAAACAAGTATCTTAAGACCTCAACAGCCACAAATTCATCCTCTGATCTAAAATGTTTAATAACTTCTGAACCACTAATGTTATTAATATTGGTCAATCAATCAGGAAAAACACAGTTTCTCAGCTTTTTCAGTCATCAAATGTGATAAATCCCTTAGGAGATTTATCTATTACTCACTACTATAATTGTTCTAGGTTTTTAAACAACTATGTCATAAAAGAAAGTCAAATTAAAGAAAATCAATATTAGACCTCACAGTTATATTTAATAGTGAAAGTAAGAGCTTTTCCACCACAGAATCCAGACCTGAGACTTTACACCTGTGGTTCAATCATTCCACCATCAACATCTTGGCCAAACCTGTATACAACTATAAATGAAGATAAAAAATGGAAAAATGGGAACCCCATATTGAACATACTAAAAGTAAAGTATCCAAATCTATAGGAATACTGTATAAAACAAAGGATTTCCTGAACAAAGACAGTCTATATATGATCTATTGTTCTTTGGTTATGCCATATTTAACATATTGTGCAGAAATATGGGAAAATGCAGGAAAAATTATTATAGATACATTAGCAAAATTACAAAAAAGATCTATTAGAATAATTAATAAAGTAGGATATTTTGAAGCAACTACTAATTTATTTATTCAATTTAAAAACTTAACATTGCAGAATATCAAAATATTCGAGATGATTTATGAAGTAAAAAATAATATTGTTCCAAATACCATCCAAGATTTCTTTAAATTAATAGAGAGTAATTATGATTTGACTTTATATTATTTTAAGTATGAAAGAGAGGACAAATGTGAAGTTTAGATGTATTTCGGTTGTGGGTGTGAAAAGATGGAATGGATTTGATGATGAATTTAAATTGTTCACATCTTTGACATAGTTTTAAAAATGCCTTAAGTATAAATCATTCATAAATATTAAGTTGAGATGGTAGATCTGTTTTTCTGTTATTGATTCTTTTGTTATAATGAGGTCTGATGATGTTCACATTTAAATTAATGTAAGCAGTGGATCAGGTGAACAGGATAGGCATAAAATTTATTTTTGCTTCTATCCTATTCCTTTTTTGGTTTTTGTGTTTGTGATTGTATTGAATGGAATGACTGAGGTGCAGACCAAAAATAAAATAAAATTGATTGATTGATTGATTAAAATATTATTGAAATATTATATAAGATCGACAAATACATAAGCTAATCGTAGCTAAGGTTGGTACAATAAAACATTAGAGTATGGGACTTCTTTTGGCTATTATGAGCACTTATAAAGTTAACATACCTGAGGCATATCCGATCATGAAGAGCACGTAAACAAGCAGAAATCTGAAAAGGTCTTTGAACAGAATCTAAAAAACAAAAAAACAAACAACAATCATACATTCAGTCAGATTGGTCCAGTATCATTTGCATGATAATAATCTGTGGATTCTATCAGTTACTTGGAGTTATGGCCAAAAATGTGTTTAGTGATTTTGCTAGAGTCCTTGGATACTGTTCCTGAGATATCCCAGATGCACTGTCTAATTGAGATGCACAATGGACACATTTAAAAAAGCCTATTAAGACACATGAAAGCGACTTTATTTAAATAGTTTTCTTCTAACCTTCTGTATCATGATGCTGTAGGTGCCGGTGAGTTTGAGGCCTCTGGTGAAGTAAAGTGTGTTCATCCAGCCCAGGACTAGTGCAAACACCATCACAGACACATAGGCCTTGATTCCAGACAGATAGAGGGCAGCTGTAACGATGACCAGGACAGAATAGATGAAGCTGTAAAAGATTAAAAAAAAAAGAAGAAAGGTCAAGTAAAGAGCTACAAAGCAAAAGTGATGTCGGTAACTGCGAGAGCTAGAAGGTGTTGTTTGGTGTTGGTTTTGAAGAGAACACAGACATTACAGTCATGCTGCTAATGATTTAGATCAACAATGTTCAGAGAGGTACTCGACATTCTGTCGTCTTTGTTTGGATCATGGGTTTAATTAAAGATGTAAACTATAAAACATGTCAGGGAAGAAGAGGTTGTGGAATTAATTAGATGACTCAATTAAGAGAATGCAAAATCTGCCTCGGGTTTAAGTCAGTAAGCACTACATCAAAGGTGAAGACGGAGGATGGGGGCTTACTACAGCAGCTGAAAAGAGCCATCGATAAATAAAGACTTCACCCCGGGGCACTTCTTCAGGAACAGGTCCTTAATCTGCAAAGAGCAGAGCAGGAGAATCACTTTCTTAATGACAACAACACTGCCATAACAGCTTTGAGTTTTATGAAAGGGGTCAAAAGATAGAAGTGAGCAGTCAGTACAGCAGTACAGCCCAGGGACTCACATTGGTGAGGAAGAAGAAGACCCCCGACGCCAGTGTGACGATCTCCCCGGTCATCCTCAGGTAGTCTGTGGATGTTGTGTACGGATAGGGGGGCTAAAAACAAACAACAAAACTCAAGCGATGACCAGTTAACCCATTAAAGGGCATTCATAGAAATACTCTGAAATTCAACATTTCAACCTTAGTGTGTTATTGCAGGACATAACAACACTTTATTAATTTTGCAAAAAGTTCCAATTTTTTTATTGCCATGTTAAAAATCAAAGTCAGTGAAGTTACCATATTTGGTTCCTTGCCTATGAGTGGCAAAAAAATAAGTAGACAAGTATAAAGATATGAGAAAAACATGTAATGTGAAAGGAACATGTATTTTAGAACATTAGGACAGTGGTGGTCAATCTTTTTCTGTTGGGCCCCCCCTTTGGAGGACAAAAAATCTCCAGTCCCCTTCATCCCAACAACATTGTTACAGTGGCACAATCATAACTTTTATCAAAAGAAACATCAATATCCTAACAATTTTTTGTTTTTCTTTGAATAATTTGTTATCCAAATTAAAAATAACATATTTTTGCTTGAAAAATATAAATAAACTCAACAAGACTGCTCCCTGAGACAAAATTTTTCCAAATAAAAATAGTAAATGCACAATTATCTTACAACTATGACAATAAAGATACTTTTTTCAGAAATTTTGGGAATAAAGATGAACATTCTAACTATCAATGGCTGCAGTGAGCCTGTTTCCATGTCACATCTCACAACATTAAAGTGTAAACTGTACAAACTGTGCAAAAACACAAACCTGTCATATTTTTCTTTTCTAGTCCAATCCTCATCCATTCTCCAAACCTAAAGTCTTTGTCTAGTCAAGTGACAGACCACCATGGCAGTAGATTTGTTTGGTGTACATCCCTAAAATGAGTCCACAGTGCTCCAATGCTAAAAGATTAGTTCCACCTGATACATGTTCTAACCTGAAGGAAAAAAAACCAAACACCCAGGAGTGATCCCATGACCCCACTGGCAAGCCTTAGCACCCCCATCCCCTGCCCCACAGTTTGACAAACACTGCATTAGTCCAACATAAGTGCTGCTCCAGACACCTGTCAACATCCACATTATCCCTTTAACATTATTATTTACATTAGTACCATTACTTCATGTTACCTAACAAAGTAGAACACTCACTGTTCATGCAGAGGTGGACCTTACAGACCCTGTAGACCACATTGGACCTGAGATTGTTGACTCACTGTCTTCACTGAAACTGTTACTGTCACTGTCTTGTAATATATGCGGAAATTACCAAAAATAGTCACTTGCCTGATAAAAGGTTAAGGCAAATTGAGGTGAATCTAAGTCTCTGTGAATCATTGTCTGTGGTTACATGCACACTGATATCCTGGTCATGAGGTTTATCCTGGTTTTGATCATTTTTGGGATACGCCGTTACATGACATACAGAGAAATCTGAATGTGTGTAGTCCTGTTTACATGATAAATACTAATACCTCAGTCACTCATTACCCATTACTGCTGCTGTTGTTTATAACATAACATGATCATTTAATTGGACATTCCAGTAGCTGCTGTCAACCTTTAAAGTTAATGTGGCTGCAGAAAACCACATCCACTCTATGGCAGATAAAGTGCTATCAACAACAACATTGTGTTATTGTACCAGTACTCCTCGACTGATGGATAGAAGACCAGAAAAGGTAAAAATATGTTCTTCAGCTGTTAGTTTTTTACTGCCAAGACGTACGACAAGGAAGTGAATGAAGCTACGCAATGGTGACAGTGTAAGAGGGTTATCATGATGGAATTCAGAAACATAATAATAATGTTTGTTTAGTGTTTTCTACTGTCACATGACTTATTGCACTGTTCATGTTGAGAGAACTGACACCCTGATTTTTGTTTTACTATGCACTTTATGCAGTCAACCTTCTGCAGTTTTTCCATCTTATCTGACAAGTAAAGTTATTTTTTATTGCTGACTCATATTGAGATGTTTGTGTTACCACTGCCATGTTTGTATATCCGTTCTGTTCTATTTTGAGCCTGCATTATAATCCACAACTGTCAGTAACTGGGTTTCTATTACCCTCAAAAAGGTGCAAAATGGAAATTGTGCAATTGAAAACTGGTAATGGAAAAATAGAAATGTTGCAAAAACTTCCAAAGATCGCAAAAAAACCACAACTTTACACTCTTAGAGACGTTTTGATGTGAAAGTATAGCGCAAAAGTGTAACAAACATATTTTGTGAATTTTCACACATCACGCTCTTCAGTGGAAACACCTACAAGAATTAATAATATTTTGTCAAAATTGTAGAAATATCACTTTTATTTTGTAGAAAACTGTAATGGAAACCCCACTACTGACTAGGATAAGACAAATACAAGTAACAGTATTCCAGTTACTCTCAGAGCTCTCTAGTTAGAGTAGGTTCCTCTAAACTAGGATCAGGTCACATCCAAGATACTGATATTGGGTTATAATATTTACATGCAAAACACACAGACAGAATATGCAAAAAAAATAACTTTATGTGTAATACTGATGTGCATGGAAGCACAGGCATAGATGAGCTCCATCTAACCTACAAACACTGTAAAAGTCATGTTTTTAGTATTTTTCACTAACCGTTCCGTGTGTGGGGTGATAATAAGCCACAAGGGTGAAGATAATCATGGTGATGAGGTAGGAAACCACACTGATGTAAAAGGTCACAGCTGCAAACTTCTGCCATTTGGCCCTGAGCAGCTCATTGATGGGCTCCACTGCCAGCATCTCATGGCGGTTCTGACAAAGGGAGCAGAAACACATTATAACAATGAGAGACACAAATTCAATTAAAATCCTGATCCACATACACAGGCACTCAATCTTTGAACACTTGGAACATCTACACATTGTCTGATGATTGATGTGAGGTTTAATGGTGTTTTATGTTTTTATAATGTGTTTGCGAGAGTGGCACAGTTTTCTCTCAGCTATTATTTGTACATTTGACTGAAAAAATGCCATATTCACCTCATTGCGACTGTTGTAGACAAGAATTTCCAGCACCGATGGTTCCTCTCCACATGTATCCAAAGACGACAGATCATACAGGGACGAGTAAACTGGACCATAAGCCCAGTCCTTAAACTTACGTGACAAATGACGAACTTCGTCATCTTTGATCTCACGTCGAATAATGTGCTGAAAAACCTGGAGGAATTTAACAAAGCTGACTTTTCTCTTTTCACACAACAGTATCATAACCTGAAATGAGATTATTTTAATATGCCTACCCCTATCTTGCCCAACTTTGCTGCCATCATGAGAGGTGACATGCCATCGTTGTTGAGCACCGTCTCCAGGCTGCAGTCTGGGTAGAGCTTGGCACTCTTTATTAACAGCAGGTCGTACATCTTTGTGAGAAAGCGTGTGTTGTCCTTGGTGTTGTCTGCGATGTGTACAAGGGCATGTAGCACTGTGTTTCCACGTGAATCCTGACGCCGTAGGTCAGCTTTCTTGTGTGGGTTCTCGGTCAGGTAGTGCACTATGTCAGGCTGGTTAGTGCAGGCGGCCAATGAGAGAGGCAGCTCACCTGCATTAAAACAAACAAAACACTCACTTATTCTGAATACACTGGAGATTAAAGGTTCCAGATTAAAAAAAAAAAACTCAACAGGAGGGTTAATTAAGAACTGTAGATAGCTTCAGTATGTTTTTGCAAAAACACACTAAACAAGGATCAAAGATGTGACTTAAATCCCAGCTATGAGAACGGCACAATTAACAGTTGTTTGAGGGAGGGGCGCAATGGGGCCAGAGTGCCAAAAGCAGCTGCTGAAAATGAGCCGTTGCCATGGGTGACAGATTACTTTGTCACCTCACATAGAAACGCTCCTCTTCATGGATTTGCACGGGTGCATGCAGAGTGTTAGCGTGAGTCTAAATCCCATTAGCCATCAACCCTGCCAGGTTCCTGTTCACCTCACCGCAAAGCTCCGCAACAAATTACTCACACTGCACCCGGACACGCTGGGATTTGGGAATGACAACCGTGCTAAGTGCAAATAGAAATCATCTCCTCTGTGATGAGTGAGGAACATAATGTATGAACGTAATCAAACAAACAACTCCTCAAATATGGAGACAGTAACAAGTAATACCTACCCACTGGTCAATGTTTTTATAGAGTCATATGTAAATTAACTGTATCTTCTGTAATTCATGATTAAAAAGATCATACTTTTAGGAAGTAAAAACATATTTTCTTGGTTGTCACTGAGTGGTTGAGGCAGAGCACTAACAGTCACCAGCAGAGGGCAGTGTTGAGTTGTTTTAAAGGCTGTGATTTATTTTTTTGGTCATACTTTTGGTCTCAGAGGTCAGTGAGTGTTACTTCCCTTCAGCAAAGAATGTTTACTTTTCTTAACTGTGGAACACAGACACCTTTCACTGGACGCCCCTTCTAAACACATGACATAACACTTGTCTTTTCATGTGTTTTCGGAGCACCAGTAATGACAGCCTCTCGTACGATACTTCTAAAACCATCTGTACAGTGTACAGTGGACTTCACTATTGGTTCTCAGCAGTGTTCTGACTGTATGTGTCCAGCCACAACCTGCCACGTTAGAAAGTAAAAGGGTGGGGTCTATTTTTCTTTGCCAGGAAAATGTACCCTGTATTAACCATTTTATCTTGGCAGCTGCTGTAATACACATCAAAAAACAGTACTGTGAACTTTGTGTTCTAAAGGACTGCGGAAACAGGTCAGTGAAGTCATGGAAACCACAGACACAACACATCATTACTACTGTATTTTAAAAAAAATACAAGGGGCGACCAAAATGCTGCATGGTCGGAGTTGGAGCAGTGAGTACCCAGTTTGATTTCCAGCTGAATAGGTCACTTGCTGTATGTCATTCCCTGCATTTCCTGTTTCTGTCCACGGTCAAAAGCAGACTTATATATCTGGGCCGTTTGCTGTTTTATTACCTGCTTAAAAAGATCCCAGTGCTAATTGATTTTCTAAAAGACCCTTACCAAAGTAGAAGTAGCCCCCCTCGTCTTTGGGCTGGAAGAAGCGCCCCCTCGCCTGGGCGTGAACGTCAGCCCCCTTTTCCACCAGCAGTTGCACATATTGCTTACAGCGGCGCTCTATGGCAATGTGAAGCGCTGTCTGGCCTGATGACAAAACACAACACAGACAAGGAGATAGTGTAAGCAGTGAAAGACTGTGGCAACTGATTTCATTTAATGCCTGAATGTGAACAGATTGAGGTGGAAAACATGATTGTATCTTGTTATTAGTTATTAACTTACAGTAGTTTTTCCCTCATTTTCCTCAGCTCATTCTAATCAGGACCTTTAAGGGCAGAGGTCATAAAATAAAGTCCTATAAGAATTAGAATTCAGATATGTCTGGCATTCCCAAATTTAGCATCAGCACTTAAAACGGGTCAAGGAGATTTTTTTTTATTGAATTATCAATTAATGATAGTAAACTATATGAATTCATATTAGAAGCATTTTCTCTGGTTGAGTTTAATCATGCTGAACAAAAACAATGTGAAAAGAATTAAAGACAAAAATGATGCGAAGAAGAGACTTTCACAGACAGTGAAAAGTTAGTTCTATGTTTGTGTTAGATTATTTGTTTTATGTGTCTGTCACAACAACTGACACTTTTTGTTATAAGTGTTTTTTCATATAAAGAGCATGATTTCAACATTGTTTTGACATTAGAAGAGTCAATAGAAATGTAGGCACTGTGGCAGTTCATGACATATTCTGTACATTCAGGTCCCAGGAGACACAAAACTGTATATTGTAACACAAAAAGTTTGAAAACCACTAATGTATGTATGAATATGTAAGATGATTTTATGCCACCAAATCCAATAGAAATGTCCCCTAAATAACATGTGATCCAATAAAAAGCCATTTCTGAATGAACAAAAAACTTATTTTTTATTATTAATAATATAATCATGATCCTCTCCTCTTTTTCTGTAGTCTTTGCAAAGTTTGTTTTACATTTATCTCTGAACAAGCATTAAAGTAAGATCATAATCTTTTAATTTACAAAGCTAGACATTTTTTTTTCTTTGTACAAACATAGAATCTTTCACTATATTATTTTTTCAATTTTGGGATTTACTTACAGGCCTGGTTGAAACAAAGCAAAGCTCAAGTTAACACTGTTTCCTTAGTGACTTTTGAAGAAAAAGAAGAAGAAGAAGAAGAAGAAGAAGAAGAAGAAGAAGAAACAACCATAGTTCTTTATATAGATAATAAAACATCAAGCAAATATCATAAGTGAACTTAAACTACTGAATCATTTCCATACCTCTGTAATAGACATCTCTGAAGGGCGTATTGATGAACTCTCTGAGGTTTCCAGTCTTCTCTGCGATGTCTACCAGCAGTGGGATGGTGTCATTCTGACCACTGTAAAGGTTCAACAGGGCTTTAGGTAGACATGTTTTACCCGTAGACAGCTCTGGTAGAAAAATGACAATAATAACAAGCAACAGTTTGGAGATTTAGAGAGGATTTTACAGATAATTATTTCATGTAGTTTTAAGTGTCATTTCAGCAAGTGGCATTCTAGGGTATTAAAGAAAAGAAATAACTATATAACAAAAAAGATAAATGTATATTATAAAATAAAAGTATTTAGGATTCACAGTAGCACACTGTAAAAGACACGGGTCAAACAAGTGATTATTTTTAGTCTCTGCTTTTAAGACAGATGGTAAACAGTCGTTTGACAACAGCTTGCTGTGATTTTTCTCTGCTGCCTGTTATAAGCCTGAGAGAAACTCCTCAGACACACAGGAAGCTTTAGTCGAGGCTGCCCCTGCTGAAGTATAGTCTCTGATACTCCACCTTTTCCTTGTCATATCCTCTGCGCCAAAAGGACAAGAGAGAGAATAGAAAAGGTCAAAGGCTAAGCAGCCCATAATAGATCAAGGGTTTCTGCTTTAGAGTCTAGAATTAAAACTCAGTGACATGATCCACATTTTTATCTGCCAGAAGTCCCCCCTCTCCTTCACAAAAACACAATGCAAACCATTTTTTACTCTGACAAACTGCAGAGACAAATGAACTTTTCTGATCTCAAGGGGGAATTTACTTCTCCATCAGGTGAAGAAAAACAAAAAAATCCTAACCAGTAAAATCTAAAGGCAGGGAGCAGCACATTTAAGGTTACAAATTTTGGCATGGCAGTGTTAAATCTCTTTCTCACCTCTAAATTCTTCATCTGTTAACCTTTTTTCGTGACTTTGCAGAAACTCCAACAGGCCCTCAAGGGCCCCGGGGTCTCCACGAGACACACAGTCAAAGAGGAGAGAGCGGTTGAATACTTTCATCACCTTTGGCGGATCCGCACCTGGACCATCGTCACTGGACACCTCAGTTTTACTAAGAAGAATAACCAAGAGGGCGATGACGCCATTCATTAATTAGACTGTTAAAACAACAGAGAACATTTATAAAGCTCCATGTTATGAAATCAAAAGGCATTTGAAGCATAAACCATCTCTGAATAGATCACCCACACACTTGAGTGCTTCAATAAATGACCCTCTGTATGTATGGGGACAGGTAGAGCAGCCAGGAACAGAAACCAGCCTAAATATTACCTCAACGGCTACAGAGGATCCAACAACATGCTCTCTGTTACATCTGTGAATGAACCACTGCTCAGACCAAAGTGTGTGCACACATACTTCCTCATGCGACACACCTCTGTCTACAGAGTAGCACTTGTAGCAGGTTTTTCTTTTTTATGACAGCATTTTTCCAAACCAACCTCTTTGTCCCTATTTCTGTTAAGCTTTACAACTGTTAAGGCAACAAAGAAACCTCTAAACCAAGTAGTTAACAAGAAAATACTTAAAATCCTGAAACACATAGGCAGTGAAGCCCCCTTCTCACCCTCTCGGGAGTTTTTTCCTGCGTCTCTTCTGGTTGCTTGTGTTCCTGTAGGTACCGTAGTCAAACAGAGAGTCCATGGGTGCTTTCTTGGGGCCTGGAACCACATTGGACTCATAGATGGTTGACTCCAGCAGGTCCATAGGGTTGGAAATGCCCTTCTTGAACGCTCCCTGAAATTTCATCCGTAGGTTCTGCCGGCCGTCTGTGGGCTGTTCGGGCTGAACCAGCTCCTGACCTGGGTCCTGATTTGTCTCCTGTGTCGATGGAGTTGCATCCTCGCTCTCATACAGGTCTGAGATCTCACACAGGGGGAAAGATGCATCATTTTCAGGCTGAGCTGCTCCCGTCTCATCCATGGAGAAGGCAGCCGTGGTGGGGTTAGAGCCAAGGGTGTCGGCCTTGGACAAGACGAGATGGCATCTTTTCAGAAGAGTGGCAGTAGAGCGGCTCTGGAATAAAAACAGCAGTAAAAAAATGTTTTAAATAAGTGGAATGGATGTAGCTACACTGTAAAGTTCTGTTCAACTGGAAGAAGAGGGGGTGTATATACAGTATGACCAAACATAATGTCACACAGATACATTATCACTGGGGTTACCAACCCTGGTCCTCGAGGGCTACTATCCTACATGTTTTAGATGTTTCCCTCTTCCAACACACCTGATGG
>JAPTGZ010000028.1:25612775-25647544 GCA_029814645.1 Fowleria isostigma
TACTTTGGTGTGAGTCACAGTAGGGGGGGGGACTATCATGCTTGGTGGAGGTCTACACTCTCCCAAGTGCTTTTCTAGTTAATGTTGAAAAGATGTGAATATTTTCATAGCACAACTTTGGCCGTGGCCTGAACACTTATATTTAAAGATTTTATTTGTATATGCAGTATTTACCAAACCAGGCAAGCAGTGGAATATTGTTTAGTTTAAGCTCTTACATGGTGGTACTCTTGTTATTATGGAATACATCCATATCATTTATACATTGTTATATGTGAATAAACTGACCAAATATTTGATTGTGTTTGTATGTGAAGGTTTATGGCAGGGGTCGGCAACCTGCGGCTCTTTCGTCCTTCTGCTGCGGCTCTTGTAATACTAAAATAAAACGTGTTTAATTTTTTGTTGCTCAATATAATGATGTTAAAAATTTAAAATGTTAGTTTCATCTATTAGTGGACGAAGTTAAAGACTGTATTTTGATTAGTGATGCGTTGGTCGTAAACGTAACAGCTCTTAGAGCCGGTTCTGTCAGTGAATGATAGGAATCGGTGTTCTGTCAAAACTCTTACCGAACACAACCCAACACACTACGCACATTTTTTTACGTCAAAGCCACACCCGCCCGTACCCACATACACAGTAATTCACTTTCAAGGGCTTTATTTTTGGCTAAACCACACACCATCAATAAATCTCTAATATGTACCCCTCAATGGTGTCCTTAACTGGAGGTAAACAGAGGTGAACTTCAAAATAAAACAAACTGGATGTGGATCAACACCATCCAATTCGATGATCATCATCATTAAATGTCTTGTCCTGACAATTACTTTCATCCATGAATCTTCTTTTATTTTTTTATTTCCTTGCCCACTACCCTCACATTTTGTTTAATTTTACCTGTGCCTGTACCTGTGAATTTTTTAATTTTTTTTAATCCCCTTATGTTTTTTTGGGTTACCTGTGGAAACTTGATCCGGTCTCTGATATATCGTATTAAGGTAAACAGTGATATATGAAGTGTTCACTTTAGCTGGCAAAAAGGTTTGTGGCTCTCTGTGTTTTCTTTTCTGTGGGAAACGAGTTCAAATGGTTCTTTGAGTGTTTAAGGTCGCCGACCCCTGGTTTATGGTAACTGCATCACCAGGTTCTACCACAGAATTGTGTCATTGATTGTAGTAGTACAGTATTTTGTCTTAAATTATAAATAATTGAGTCAGCATACAAACAATTGATTCATTTTCACATTGTTAACGAACATTTTTCTTAGTAGATGTAATTGGTATTTCTTTAGGTGAATGAGAAATATTGCAATATTATTGTTATTGCAGTGTTGTACACACATATCGCAAGTTTTACCAGTATTGTGCAGCCCTAGTTAAGATCTTGTCAAGCCAAATTAGCTTGACAAGATGAAGTAAAAGCCCCGGAGTAACTTCTGTAACAGTGGTGTTTTTTACATTTATGTAAAAAATGTAGTGATATAAATATTAGTCTATTGTTTGAGCCAAATCTGTGAGCGGTACGTTTTTTTTGTATGTGGGCTGAGACGTTTCTTTCAGGCTTCTGTCTTATAGTAACTTAAATATAGCCCTATTAGCTCCTTACATTAACTCATCAAAATTCAGTGGTTAGAAGCTATAAAAAGTACTGAAAGCAGCTGCAAAGTGTCAGTGTGGTATTTTGTGTGCTCTACAGATGTTTGTGTTCTACGGGTGTTTGTCTGTGAATATGTTCTGTCCTGAAATACTTGGCTTTGGAAACATACATTCCTTAAATTGGGCTGAGATGCCCTGCTTGAACTTGATATCTTAACATAGTTCTGAGCCAACTGGGGCTGTGCACTTGAGAAGTTATAATGTGTTAGATATGCCATGACTATTTGCTAAGACTATACAATAACGTCTGTAAATCCTACATACAACACTGATTTGTTAAGACAGTATTTGTGTTAAAATTATCTGTAGTCAAGCACAGTTAAGGTTTGAGGTTATTTGGGTTTTTTTGAGACTTGTTGGTTTTGTTTTTAATTTAACTCTCTGTATGTCAGATGTACTGTAAAAAGAAGCAGTGCGTCATCTACCGATGCTGTGATAATTATGAGAATTCTGAGGGATATTTTCAGTTGTGCAAGAGCCCATGCAATCATGTCCTTAAGCAATCTATGTGCTAGAATTATCTCTGTGCTTGTATAATGTGAGTCCCGTCTTGCCACGAGAGTGCTATGTAAGGCAAGTTATGCAAATAATAAATTTCCAGATAATCAGGTTTCGTGATATTATAATTATTAAGTTGCCCTGTATTTGACAGCCATGGTTCTCTTCGGAACAGATTGTACAAATCTACGATGCGTAATTGATGGACAGTGATATGACTGCCAAAGGGGAGGATTCACACTTGCAACTCCTGATTAACTTCAATAATGATGACAAGTTCCATGGGTTGGAGGCCAATGTAAACATGTTGCAGGTGTCAATGGCACAGCACCAGGGAATGATTTCACCTTGCCACCATGTGTAATGTAGACTTGGACAAGAAGTAGTCTGTTAGGATTAAACTTACCACCGTCTCACTGTTTTGTTCTGCATCGTGACTGTTTACCTCATTCTCATCACTACATGAAACAACAGGCTTGAAGCAAGTAACAAATGGGTAACAAATGATACATGGAGACAGGTTTGGATCAGTGAGAATAGTCTCCATAACGCCATTTGGCAGATGCACTTTGCTGCACCCTAGACTAAAAGTTGAATAAATGAATGAATGATTTATTTATTTATTTATTTTACGTTAATCATTGCACTCAGCACAACAAGCACAGTTAACAGAAAAGTTGAGAACCGTTTAAAGAAATACAATCTTTTTTTTTATTTTTTTTATTTATTTTTTTTTTTTAGCCCGTATTCCAAAATCATTGTGGAATCAGCTAGTGTTTGTTGAACACACCACTGAAACAAGTGAGGAACTTGGTCTGTGAGACAAGGCAAGAAGCTGACTTAGACATAATGTGTGTGTGTGTGTGTGTGTGTGTGTGTGTGTGTGTGTGTGTGTGTGTGCTTGTATTTCCATATGTAGCACATTGTTTATTTCATATGAGAAGGGTAAGGCCACACATTAAAAAAAAAAAATATATATATATTTTTTTAAATAAAATATTTTTTATGTGAAACTCACATGAATCATGAAAAAAAAGGTTTTAATAAAAATGCCCGTTCAGATCTTTAGTTTGGGTAAATTTTTCCACAGTTACATTATGATGTAATTTTCTTCCTGTGCAGGGCGTCCATGGCTCCACTCAACACCTGAGGAGGTTTGTTCCTCCCTGTGCTGCACCCCCACCACCTCTCTCTCCTCAGTTCAGTGGTGTCAGTGAGAAAATGCCAGCATTATGCAACTGTCCGCCCCAGGAGGAGGCTGTTTTATTTCATTGTGCTGCTGTGTGCAGAACAGCCGGAGCCCATGAATAAGCCAGGCCGGTTACTGCCTCTGTAGCCTCTTTGTGGCTCTTCCTCAGTGTAATCCAGTGCAGCTCTCTCACACATACACCTGGTGATTCAGAGGAGTAGCTTAGAGGACACCTGGTCTTATTTGCCCCCAGCCAGCTCCATCTGGCTACTGCAACAAACTATACCTTAATTCTGTGAGATGCTTGACCTTAAATGCTTCGGTTGCCTCTCCTGTCACACATGTACTACCCCAGTACCCACCTGGCATCAGATGGTGACTATGTACCACAGACGTGCCATTCTCCAGAAGAATAGAAGGGACTATCGCATTATCTGTGTCGCTGAGCTATTGTTAATGTCTGTCAGCACATCCTCATTCTCATTGTGTGTAAAGTTTGCATGCATACAGAATGAGGGAGAGGGGAAAAAAAAGATTTATCTGCATAATCTAATCTGCAGGTTCACATTAAACATTTTTTATGACTGAAAAAATCCAAATAATTTTCAGTGTTGCATTCTGATCATCATCTCTGTTTTTTTTAACTTTTCTTTTTTGCTCACTCATCATGTGTACGTTCTAATGATCAAGTACATTGTGGTCGTTTGTGGTAGATCTGTGTGAGTGACAGCCAACAGTGGCCACTTGAGAGTGAGAGACACGAAGATAATCCCTCCCTTATAAGCCTGAGTATAATGAGATTTGGGAGTTTGGGGAGCTTGCCAGTTCTCACTGCCCTTTCCATCCATGCTTGGCCCGTGTCTTAAGCTCCCTGGAGGCACTCCCTTGGATTCTGTTGACCCATAAGGTGGCATGCACATCAAGACAACCCATTAGGAAGTGTTGGCCGGGAAAAAAAAAACCTGCCTTTTTTTTTTTTTTTTGTCTAACTGCAATTGAGTAAAAGACCTTGTTTTTTCTTAGAAGACAGAGACACAAACTAACACTCAGAGGAAATCTGATTTCAGTCGGAGAGCAACATGTGATGCTACATGTGGGCATGTTTTGCATTGGCTAAGTGGAAGCCTGATGTTTTTTTTTGTACTTAGTTAGAGCTGACAGTGAAGACAAGTAAAGAATCACCGAGTTACATGGATCTATGACTTCTCATTCAGTGCTTTCTATTGCCCTCTGGCTGCTCATGTGATTGTTGGAACCCAAAGGGAAGCATGTGATTAATTCTGGGTTTACTTTGGCGATGAATGAAAAAATGAGATTTGCTTTGCGGTTCTTACAGACATGGATGGCATTAGCGCTACAGGAGTATGAAACAGAAAAGGAGTGAGAAGACAAGTTGAGTTGTGTGTATGCCTCAGGCAGCGGGTGGAGGCTGCAGCTTGTCCCTCTAGGCAGGAGTCTGACTCGCACTCGCACAGAGGCTCAGATGAAGGAGGAGGAACGAGAGGGAGTGGCATCCAAACAGAAGGCATTTATCCACTGAGCAGCACAGATGAGTGCAGACTGTCAGTTAGTCTGTCACTCAGAGGCGGCGGGCCCAGACAACAGCCGTCATTCTCCTCTTGGCTCTTCTGCTGCGTCTGGAGCCTGATGAAGAGGAGATAGCTCGTGCCGAAGAGGCCTGGGATCGTTCTGGTTAACAGGATGCATCTGGTTGTAGAACCCGTTCAGAAGGTCATGATGAAGATTTTACCTTATTTTGTGGAGAATGCTGTGCTGACCCAGAGTGAGATAAACCGCATGTGAGTCTGCTTGTGATATTTAAAGCTATACCAATACTTTTTCTGTCCATGCTCAGTCTGGTTAGGTTTGAAAAGTTCATTCATTTCATTTTCTGTTTTAGTATATACCGTCATTTTGCAACATATCACACATTGTCATTTCAGGCCTTCAGACATAGCTCATATAACTCAAATTACTGCATTAGCTGTGTTTCTTGTCTCAGTTAATGAGGTATACATACTCAAAGTTGTAATCATGTAGACTCATTGATGCTATCTGGCAAGGTTTTATATCATAGTCTTGTTTGCTTGGATGCCAGAGGTATTTTTAGCACTAGTGTTTGTGGGGAAGCTGATAGCAGGGTGGCGTGGGGCAAGAGACAGTGGAGCTGAGGCTGTTTAATTAGGATGTCTGAATATGGCCTGTGAGGCAGTGGGACAACGCTTGATTTACAGGGGGACAAGTTTCACACATCCTCAAATTTCACTGGCGCACACCTTTAAAAGTTTTTCTTTGTGTGGGAAGTTCTCAGGTATCGCAGACTAAGTACTGTGAACTTGCTGGGTTACTAGTTGAAACAGAAAGAATGAGCTGCAGGGATTGGTACACTGTAAAGAACAGTATTGGGGCTGAAGTCCTCGTCCTGCCCCCGGTATCACCACCGTCTCCTTATCCATCATTCCCTGACTGTGGGTCGTCCTGACAGTCTCATAAATCTCAAACAGAGAGCACAGGCTCAAACAACAATCCACAAAATTGAGACAAAAGCCCTTGTTGAGAAGTGTCCACCCCCGTGCTTTGTCACTGAGGAACTTTTTTCTGTGGTACTGGGGGCGGAGGGAATTTATTGTGAGGTGCACAGAACGAAGTCCATTGTTCCTTCAAAATGATGTGTTTGGCCCAGGCCAACTTTAGATTCTGCATTCTGAAAGTGGAAACATAAAGAGTTGATTGAGAACTTTTTTTTCAGAGCTGGTAGGGTCATTGAAGTTGACCTAACTGCTGTGACATTGACACTGGATTTAATTTATTTATTGTAGAAAGTTACAGCTACAGTTGCAATTTAGGAGTAGTTTAGTATTAAAATAATATATCATTATTTAAATCAAAATTGAGTATGTTTTGGAAAACATATTTTAGCTTTATTTACAAATGCTGGTGAAGACTGGGATTGTGCATCAAGGCTAATTGTAGACTGTAATACTGACTTGGTGCCAACATATTAGTGCAACTAATTTTGCAGTCACATTCAGGACCGGTTTTGTCTTTACTACTTGTTAAGATGTGTTTTGTTCACGTCATCCATCAGTTCTGTCCTAGTTTGACTGATAGCACAAACAGAATAAAAACATGATGTGTGTGTTCTTCATTCGGTGGGAGATTTATGAATCTGCTGTTGTTTTTCTCAACACAGTGTGAAATGGAATGATCAGTCAAAACTCAGCCTCCAGGAAACACTTCAGTTTGTTTTAGTTCAGTTTCTCATTTATGTAACCTTTTGACAGCTGGAAAGTCTACCTTGAACAGGGATTTTATAGGCAGGTGTGATCCGTTGGTACTTTTCAGTCATTGTGGGTGTTTAAGCATCATCACAAACAACTGCAGTTAGCTCAGTTATTTAGGTCTTATTTGCACTGGGCCAAGTCAGCACAGACCTGACAAGTCGAATGTGAGTGCAGCCCATGCAGCAGAAATAAGACAGATAAGCATTCTGGATCAAAGCTGATTCATGGCTGCTGCAGACCTGAGGTCTGTTTTAGTAACGTGGCAGCGGGGCTTTTCCACTCGGCTGTTGTGGTAATTCACCGACAGCAGACGATGATGATTTATGTTCATCTTATTGAGTCTACTGAGCTGAGTCGTTTTTTTAAAGAGATTTTTTTCATTTGTCTTGTGTTCTACTTCTCAGCCTCACTATCCAATGTATGACTGACAACACTGCCATTTGGAGCCAGACTGCTGAGCCTTCGCCCTAGTGTTTAATGTATGGCATATATGTTTTGTAGCTCTTAACTCCTTTCTCTCATTTGTTTGCAGCCTGAGTGAGAGCTTCTTTATGGTGAAGGGAGCTGCTCTCTTCCTGCAGCAGGGCAGCAGTCACCAAGGCCAGAAGGCACATCCCCATCACAAACATGCAGGTGAGTCCACACCCACAATCTTTACCCCATTTTCCACATCCTTTACCCAAACTGTTGTTTTGCTCTCCTAATCATCTGATTAGTCTGTCAAGCTGTTATTCAGTCTAGGTTATGTGCTTTAGCCTCTAACACTGCAGCAGATGTTTGGAGCTAAGGTGAGCGGGATGAAGGCCGCCTCGTTGATAAGCATGTTCCAGACATATAGCTTAGGCAGATTAGCGACTGTATCCCCATATAATCACTATATAAGGACAACATTCATAGTACAGTGGTGTTGGCTTACAGTTTAGGGTCAGGTGTTCCCAAACCTTATCAGCTCAAAAGTGAAATTATATTATAGGAGAACAGTACACACAGCATCTGAGTTGAACAGACCAGCAGAGTAAACAAGAATGAATACTTGATACTTACAACTGAATACTGCAGTAGAATGAAGTCATCTGTTGTGCATGGTTATGTAGTAGTAGTAATACAGTAGTTGCTCTATAGCAGCAGCTAGTGGGGAGCTAGGGATCATGAAGTCCTCCACCAGTGTTCCTTTGGAAACTTGCCCATCTATGAAATGAATAGACTTGTCTTGGCTCATAGATCAATCAATCAGTCAGTCAAACTTTATATAGCACAAGTCATGCATCAAATATAACTCCCAACTGCTGAACATAAAACAAGTTAAAAAGAGCACGAATTAATTAAAACTAACAATTGATGAATCAACTGATTGAAATCTGAGGCCACAAGAGGACTATTATTTTTGGATTAAACTGGCCACTGTCTTAATGCAGAGGCTGTTTGAAAAATATATCTTTTTAGAGCAACATTAAATTGTGTTAAAGGCACAAGGCTGACCTGACTTTCTGTTGGCATCATGGGAAATCTGCACCAGACAACAGCTGAATGCTGCCAAGTCATTTGGCAAGTCATGGCAGAGGTTGGCAGTTTCGTTCACTCTACCAGCCACTTTGTCAGGTAACCCACATATTTGCAGGTCATACTTTGGCCTAAAAACTGGAGAAAGAGTTGTGTTGTTTCCCAGTAACTGTTGGCCTCTTGGAGGAAAAAACGTTGTGAAGTGGCTCCTGCAAAGCAGTTGTTAAAAGTATTCCCTGTCTGTGACCAGGATGTTTTAGTGACTTAGTGAAGAGCACTGTTGCTCACAGCAATACTATTTTATTAGCATTATCATCCTACCATCAAGCATAAAAATACAAATAAAATGCCTCATAGGCTTAAAATCAGTGGTATTCCTCAACTGAAGTGGGTTTATCCAGTCAAATAGATGTGGATATGAGACACATAATTGTTTGTAAACAGATTTATGCTCTGAATATGAGTCTAGAAGCAGCTGTTATTCAGAACAGATGCCGCCTGGCTTCCACAAAGTCATGTGAAGTCATGGCACTTGCATCGCTAAAAGTGGCTGAATGTGTCCTATAGAGCAGTCTTTCTCAAACAGGAATATGCATACCCCCAGAGATACTTGGAATAAGCCCAGGGGGTACTTTAAATTTTTTGAAGGGAAAAATACTGTACTGAATACAAAATAAATAATGAGAATTAATGCTGAAATATAAAACACAATACATTCATTCATATAATAGTTTTATTGTCAATCATCTTGTTTAAGCTTTGGTAACATTTTAAAAACATTTCTATTTTATACTATTCAAGATGAGTTAATTTGGTAAATGGTTGGTACTTATATAGCGCTTTTATCCAAAGCACCTATTCACGCACACACTCAGACACCAGTGGGGGGCTGCTGCCATGCAAGGGGCTGCCAGGCCTCACTGGGGGCAACTTCGGATTACCAAGGACATTTCGACATGTGGACAGTTGGAGGCAAGATTCGAACCGCTGACCCTTTGATCATTGGACGATCTGCTCTACCAACTGCACCACAGCCTTAAATTATTGAACAATTATTTTAGGTTGATGAAAGGTTAATTTATTAATTAATGATCCATTTATTTACTTTTCTTATCAATGAAAGAGGGCACTTTTCAGTGTCTATTTTGTACCCAAAGTGTATTTGTAAAAATGTGTTATTTTTAAATGTTATAGTTAAATATATGTTGTTTTGAAAATATAAACAGACACCTTTAGCACAGGAACAAATTTTATAAAATGTGTTCAAAAATACTGAAATGAGAATTGGGGATACTTGGCTAAATAAGTATATTTCAGGGGGGTACACAGCTGTAAAAAGTTTGAGAACCACTGCTATAGAGGGTAGGCCAGTGTACACACAGGGCATGGTAGCAGAAGAATGTGTGCAGTTTTGATACAATTAGCTTCTTTTGATCTCAGTATAATATCACTTAAGGCTTGATTTTAGTCGTTATTTTCTACATGATTCACCACAAGGCTGCATTTAATAACATACAAAGACTATATGACCAGGCTGATTCATGCCAAGGACTGTAATTAATCATAATCTGCCTACTTCTTATGACACATTTCGACATTGTTGGCTCTCCATCAGCTGCCTCCTAGCATTGCTGTTGGTCGATATCCACACCCTGTTTTATTAGAGAGTAGTGGATATAAAATGAACAGTGTTAGCGTTTTTGAGTTGTGGTTTTGTGGTTGATGTATTTGCTTACGTGCAGACAGAATTATAACTATCAGCTCATATCTCTGCAGTGAGATAACGTGATAATGAAGTCACTGAACAGGTTACATGTTTTTAGGTGGTAAGTTTTTGTGAAGATTTGATCACTGTAGGCTCACTGTTAAACACGAGACAGAGCAGTGTTATCTATACTGTTGTATCTTCATTAAGTATGTGGATCCCATTATTCTCACTCAGTGTTGTCAAAGTGGAATCTTAGATGAATGAATGCGTCCACTACTCATCATAGATTAATTTTCTTTATGATGTTCTTCAACAGGAGACTTACCTCAACACCTGCAGGTGATGATAAACATTCTTCGCTCGGAGGACAGAATTAAACTGGTAAGAGACAGTATGAGTATGTACATACATCAAAACAAAAACATGCACATATACAAGCCAGTGACTCACAACCTGGCATAGCAAACCCTCCTGAATGCATTTTATTGTGTACCTAAGATGCTTATTTGCACACTGTAATTATTAGCTCATGAGAGCAGGTTTGAACACACTCGGGAGAGCATTACCAAATGTTTCCATGGTGTGTGTATGTGTCAGTGTGAAACTGACTTATTTCATTTTATGTTCACTACTTCTACGCTCTAGCACTTGCTTAGGACTCAGTTTTCCTATTGCATTGAATTTTCTTTCTTTATGCAGCTGTGGCTCACACACATTTTAATAGAAGGGTCAGGACATTTGTTAAATAATTTGAAGCTCCCTCAGAATGTTTGTTGTTGTGCACGATCAGAGTTGTGCACTTACATAAAGGGCATACATCGTAAGCACAGGCTTGCCACAGTAAACTTATTAGAATTAAGTAAGGGTCAGGCCAAAAATTTCAAATTTAAGACTGTTACTGAATATGCCAGTCCTTTGTTTTAACACTGACCTCTTTTCCAAAAGTCATAAAATTTAACAGCCCTCTTTAACTACACCATAATTACATTTATTTTGGCAGAAAACACCAAAACAGGATTTGATGCTCTTTGCATGAATGAACTGTGTTGGCCAAGAAGTTCTGGCTTTAATTTGAGGTACACTATGCAGGCGGTACGGCTGGAAAGCGCATGGTCAGACCGAGTGCGGTACATGGTCGTTGTGTACACCAGTGGGAGACAAGACAGTGAGGAGAACATCCTACTGGGAATCGATTTCACCAACAAAGACTGGTATGAAGGGCCTTGCTTTATGTGGGGCTTACTGAACTGCTAGATGTTATATTGTTTTTATGTTTTGATATTTTTTTTTATTTGTGATACTTTTAAAATGTTATAATGCTGAATAAAATCATGTAACATTCAACACTGGAAACAGTGAAGAGACCACTCCATATTTCCAAACCTGAACCCCATCAAAACCTCTGGAATGCAATCAGGAGGAAGATAAGCAGCTACCTGCCAATAATTGAAACCAAACTGCTCGTATTTTTGCACCAAAAATAGCGTAACACTCAGCATACAAAGGTTTAGAAAGTTTTGAAAATCAAAACTTCATTTGTAATAGTTTTGTTAAATGATAATTATAAAACTCTTTTCTTGGCAATATTCAGTGTCCAAACAGTGCATTTTTTGCTCTTTTGCCCAGTTGTCAATTTATGCAAATGATTTAAATTACAGTATTTTTTTTCTTTTGTAATTTGGAAAATGTTGTCTGTACTTTCTGGAACAAAAATATGTCAATTTTACCATCACACATGCCTACAAATACCAAAGATGCTCTCTTAACAGTTTCCAGAGTTTTTATTCTTTATAGCATGTAAATCAGTGTAAAATAGACTGAATAGATGTAGCAGTGCATGTTATCCAGACTACACAAGCCATTTCTGAACCACCTGCCTGTTTCTGCTTGTTTTTTAATTTTGATTGTCTAACAGCAAAAGCTGTTCGATCGGAATGGTACTACCTCTGTGGAGTGATACAAAGATCCATCTGGACGGAGATGGGTGAGTTTGCTTTGCCAGTCCCACCTCTGTTGTTAGTGACATTATTTTTATTTTGATCATCTTAACCCACCACAGGGTCTCCTCCTGAGACTTTGGATGAACATGCACCAGCAATGACCATTTTTTTTTGTTTGTTTGTTTGTTTTTACTCCTCAGGGGCTTTACGGTGAATACAGCAGGTCGGACTCATGTCTTCAAACCTGTGTCAGTGCAAGCTATGTGGTGAGTAATTGCCAGCCTCTGGAGCCTCAGTGGCTGCTGTCAACAGTTTTTGATTCGTGACACACTGCAATAATTCTCCTGCTTACATGTGACAAACACATGTGCCTCTCTGTTGCAGAGGCAGATTGAATAAGTGCTAATTCATTCTGCCACCTGCTGGTAAAGACAAGCATGTGCAGGAAATTCAACAAAGCCTATTGCAGATTGTGCACAGCACATTCATTTGATTATTTTGCTTATACAGCCAATAAAAACAAATAAGATTTGTGTCAATAATTAACAACTTTGACCTTTACTTTTCCAAATATTTGCTATGTAGGTCAGCTCTGCAGGTGTTGCACAAAGCATGTGAGGTGTCACGCAGATATAACTACTTCCCTGGAGGCATGGCTCTCACTTGGATGGGCTACTACGAGAGCTGCATCGCTTCAGACCAGAGCTGTATCAATGAGTGGAATGCTATGAAGGACTTGGAGACGACGCGACCAGACTCTCCAACTATGTTTGTTGACAAGTTAGTGCAAATAATGAAATATAGAAGCTTCATGTACTAATCCCTGCTACTCAAAAATGGCCTGTACTGCTTTACTTCTGTGTGTTAGTCTGGTGTAAGTAAGATTTTCTCTTTGGTAGGCCTTCGGAGAGGGAGAGGACAGAGTGCCTTATCAAAGCCAAACTCAGAAGCATCATGACGTGCCAGGATCTGGAGAACGTCACGTGCAAACAGGTAAGCATGTTTGTTGTCATCGCATTACAATGTAAACTTACAGCTGTGGAAGGTGTTAATCAGGAAAAGAAAGCAATAACTGCACACTTTTCTTTAATAGCATTGGCCTTTCTGAAGCAATTACTGGAAAACAATTTATTACATATATAAAGATAGATAATGTGTTACAGCTTAAAGATGATATGAGAAAGCCTAAACATATTCTACTGAAGCTTGTGACATAATAAGCCTTTGTAAATTCTATTGTGTATTTTTAAGTACTAGATATGCAGTGTGAGTTAATGATTTCTTTTGTGTTTTGGTTTTTTTTCACAGATCCGTACAGAGTTGGAGCAGCACATGAACTGTAACCTGAAAGAGTACAAGGAGTTCATCGACAATGAAATGCTGCTGATTCTGGGTCAGATGGATAAAGCCACCCTCATCTTTGACCACGTTTACTTGGTGTGACATTAAGCATTTTTTTCTTACCCTTAACAAAAATATATGTTATTTTTTTGTGATTAAATGAGACTGAATAGTTTCCGTTCCTTTATATCCCAAAGAAAGACTGGTTCCTCTGAAATAACTCTTATAGAGCTTGGAAATTGTATTCAGTCTAAACAGTACTTTCCCTCATTTGTTTGTAGGGATCTGAATGGAATGCATCTAATTTGGAGGAACTGCAAGAGACAGGGTGATTTATTTTACATTGAGGAAGAACAAAGAAAACCACACACAAAACATATTTTTCTGTGTGATTTGAGCATGAAAGAATGTTGTTGATGAACGAACATTGTCTTTCCTCTCCAGGGTGGGCTATATCCTCAATGTTACCAGGGAGATTGACAATTTCTTTCCAGGCACATTCAGTTATCACAATGTTCGTGTCTATGATGAGGAGACCACTGACCTACTGGCTCACTGGAATGACACATACAACTTCATTGTTAAAGCAAAGTGAGTCATTAGTGAATCGAACAACATGGAACTACCGTAAAACCATTCACACTTTCCTCTCATCATGATTCAGCTGAAAAAAATAAGCCTCATAAATAATTTAGAACAGGTTGCAAAGTCACAAATATTATTTTATTAGAACGAATGACCTGTAGACTAATGTAAACGCTATCTGTATTATTATAGTATAATTAAAGTTAGTTTTCCTCAGCAATGTTCATGATGAGAGTCAAAAAACCAAACAAGCTTTTTTATATGGTACGTTTTACATTATTATATTTATGTTTTCAATTGTTGTCACAATTGTTGCTACAGAAAGAACCACTCCAAATGTCTGGTCCACTGCAAGATGGGTGTAAGTCGGTCTGCGTCCACTGTCATCGCTTATGCCATGAAGGAGTATGGCTGGTCACTGGAGAAGGCTTACAACTTTGTCAAGCAAAAAAGAAGTATCACTCGTCCCAACCCTGCTTTTATGAGACAGCTGGCGGAGTATGAGGGTATCTTGGATGCCAGGTACAGTCCCTTGTGTCTATGCATGTCAACTCTGTGTCAGTTATGTCTAGTGTTTTCTCAGGGTAGGTGTTTATTGTGTATCATATGTTCCTTTTTCTTCGCATTGTGTGTATTTGTGTGTAGTCCTTGGCTTGGACAATCTGCTTCTTTATAAGTCAGTCAGGTCTGCCTCCAATGTCAAAACAATATGCACAGCTTCACTCTTCGGTTTTAGGTCTTACTATTGCCCATTTTCCACTGCAACTTTCCACACTACCCTGCTCGAATCGACTCGACTCTACACTGTTTTAGCGCTTTTCCACTGGGAGTTGTACCTGGTACCTATATGTTGGGGTTTTTTTGTACTACTTCCACCACAGCCAGAGGGAGTGTCGTCACACGTGCACAAGGAATAACATAAACATTATACACCAACAAGAGTAATATCAGAGAAGATCTTCAGATAAAGAATAAAGTGGATTCAGAAAATGGATGAATTACTCTTCAGATAGCCTCTGTCACTCTATCATTTTATTCGCTGCTCGGTCCACATAGACCACACCGTTCAATCCGAAATCTATTGTATATAAAGCATTAGCTTATCAAACGTTGTCTCTTGGCAGCTCTTATCCGCTGGTCTTCAGCTTCATACTTCCATATGGCTTTCATAACTTTCCTTTGCTTTTTGAGCATGTTTTGTGTCGCCGCTTGTATCCATCTCTGGCTTTCTTGTTTCATCTTTTCTGTGACACAGAAAGCCACAGACTGAACATCAAGTACAGCATCACCTTGTTGTCATCCATTGTCGTTACTGTTTACTGTACCGAAACTGTTTTGAATTTCAACTCCACTGACCACGCCCATCTCATTCATGCCAAGGTGATACAAATTGCAGTGGAAAAGTGACTGGACTGTACCAGACCGTGTCGAGTCGAGTAGTGCTGAGCTGCTACAATGCAGTGGAAAAGAGGCATATGTGTCGCTCTGGCTTACCCAAAAGCCCTACTCAACAGAAAAGGGATATTTATGTACACATATGCTGCTCCTTTTGCATGAAACCAATAGCCAAGTGACATGATAGTTAAGGTCTCATTAAATGCAGTAGGAGTTAATATAAGTAGCTTGATGGAAAATATATCTGACTTATTCCTACTAAAAATATATTTAAAAATCATACATCTTAGGACAGATAAAATGACAGAGTCCTTGAAACAATTTTAAGAAAATAGAACATCAAAAATATGGCTTGGAAAAAAATAAGTTATAACAATATACAGATCTAATCAACTGAGAAATGCAAAGTTTATTTTATTTTATTTATTAACATTCCTGTCATCAGTTGTACAGTGTATTGGATGTTTGTGTGGATACAACCCAGTCTAAAACCTTGTCACCTCTGTTGCTACCTGTCCTGCCTTGGATGCATTTAGTCTTTTGTGGTAAATAAAAGTTCAATTAAAATAATAAATCACTAATCCTCTTTTCCCAGCAAACAACGTCACAACAAGCTGTGGCATCCAGATGCAGACTGTGAGATGGTTGAGGGACAGCAGGGGTCAGCCCAGTGCTGTGGAGGAGACGAGGGAGACCATGTGACCCCAGAGCCTGGCATGTCTCCCTGCTGTGAGGAGGCTTTGTCGGATAAAGGTGCCGCGTGCCCATCACCGTGCAGGACTGTTGCATTAGAGATCGATCCTGCCTACAACAACTATTACTTTCGTCGGCTCTCGGACTCTGCCCTGGACAGCGAGCCCTCGACACCAGTGCGCGGCCCCCCCCTTCTGGGAATGGAAAAGGTGTTCATAGAAATTGAAGATGTGGAGCGGGATGCGCTGTTGGACGATGAGGCCTTCGATGGACGGGACGGTCTGCCACTACCACATTTTGGGCCGACAGCTGAGGGAACTGCTGCCCAGACCTGCAATCGGGGACCAGAGCCTCTGGAGGAGCTGCGCCTGAGGCTGGAGTTTAGCACAGTGGAGGAGGAGGATGAGGAGGAGGTGCAAAAAGAAGAGGCAGAGATGGAGGTACTCATGCAACCAGATGACGGAGGGGGAGGGGAAGGAGGTGGAGGAGAAGAAACACAAGATGTAGAGGTTGAAGGGGATGCAGAGGGTAATGGGATGGACCTTGCAACCCTGAATGAAAACTCCAACAACAACAACCATTTGAGCACCCCACAGAGCCTCAGTGTAAGTTAGAGGAGCCTGACACTTACAATAAAGTGCTGGGGACGCTTAGCACTTAATTACACTTTTTGAATTGAATGAATTGTATGGAAATTACCACTTTTTCTTTCATTTACTTTTATTTTAGGACAGTGACTCCCTGATCCCTCCTCCAGCTGATGCGTCCCTGTCTCGGTGGGATTGTGAGTCCAAGAAGAAGGAAGTCTCTCCACCCTTAGTGTCTAAGCTTTGCCTTAACCGCAGTCCCCTTGAAATCCCAAGTGCTTCATCAATCCCTTTAACCCAAACTTCCTGTGATGGCCTTGTGTGTCCGGCGCGCCTGCTATGCCCTTGTGGCCCTCTGTGTGAATGTGCCAACTGTGCAGCCTCGCCTTCCACAGTGGAACAGACAGAAGATTCAGTGCACCTAGCGGAGTCAGAGGACAGTGGTCCGCTATTGGAAGTAAAGACTGAGAGTGAGAAAAATCAGTGTGAAGATGTTTCAGAAGCTCTGCCTTTGCTGATGAGAATGGATTTAGGGGAAGAGAAGCTTGCAGTGGCCTGCTGCATTGGTCAGCAACAAGAGACTCTGGTACAGCTACGGAGGTCTGGGTTGGTCCGCCGCCGTGCAGAGAGACTAGAGAGACTTTCAGGTTTGTCCCAGGATGGCCTGCAGTCCCTGAAGCCTTTGCACGCATGCCAAATGTCCAAGAAGAGCTCATTTCATACTGAAGAGCAAGAAGAGCTCTCTTGCTTTACAGGGGATTTCCCAAAATCTTCTACACCATGCCAAGTGCGGTTAGAGCCACTTGTGGTGCCACTGACCAACGAAGCCTTGTTGGGGGTGGTGGGGTCTGGGCTGCTCACACCAACCTCGTCTCCTCATGGCTCCACCCTGACACGCAGCTCCAGCACTGACAGTCTGCGCAGCGTAAGAGGGAAACCTGGTCTAGTACGTCAGAGGGCGCAGGAGATCGAAACCCGCATGCGCCTGGCGGGCCTGACGGTATCCTCGAGGCTGAAGCGGTCCAACTCGCTGGCCAAGTTGGGCAGCCTCAATCTCTCCTCTGAAGACCTGTGTTCGGCCTGCTCATCAGATGCAGGAACGTTGCTGCTCCTCTCACTGTCCCCAGAGCCAGACCCAGGTCTGGACTGGGACTCCCCCACCACACCCGCTCAACCCCGACCCTGCAAAGACTTGCACACTCCAGAGAGAGCACTACCATATGAGCCTCAGAGCTGACACACCAGGAAGAGATTACATACCCTCCAGCCAGGTCCTCATCTGTCAGTGTGTGGGCTGGAGAAGGTTGTACAGATTCTGGAAACAAGAGAGTCTAAGGAAATAAACAACAAAACAAAATAATGCCAACTGTTGTTTGAAGGGGTGTATGCTCTCCTTTGCCACATAGTTTCTCAAACTGCTGTTCACAGTGATTAAAGTCATATTGCTGTATCTGACAAGTGTGTAAAGCCATCAGTTCACCTCTAACTTTGTTTGAGTCATGGACAAACAAGTGCCTTACCTATGAGACCAGAGGCACAGAGCTGTGTTAGACTGCAAGATGAGAGAATGCTAGACACTCTTTAACCTTTAAGATCACAGCTGTTAGAACCTGTCATGTACCAAAATATGTTATGGTATTCTTTGGCACTCAACATTATTTTTACCTTTTTAGTATCCTTCTTCCATAAACTTGAGACACATAATGGTTCTTGACAGAAAGCAAAGTGATCAGTAAATGTAGTCATTTACTGCACAGTTGATATTTTAGAGTCTAGAGGGTTGTAAAATTAATGGTTACCTCGTGTTGCATTTATGGAGCTCTTTTTTCAGATAAAACACCAGGCTGGAGTTTAATTCAGTTCATTTTCTGATGTTGACTTAAGTGAGAGTAAGACTAAGTTCTGAGCTCATTATTACACCAGAGGTGTGTGTCATAAGGCATTAATGCGTGACTATACGTGAGTTTGAGTGAGTGAATGCTGAACGTGAAAGAAAAGGGTTGTGACTTTATTTTTGCCAGAGGCATGTTCACTGTTTTCAACAAACACTACAGAAACATTTCTGAGTTTGTTGTTCCTTTGCACTGCTTTTTTATAAGTGAATACTGGTACACAGCAAGCTATCCTCCAAAATAACTTTAGAACTATGTTATCATTTTATCATGAGAGTGAAGAGTCACGTTGCATGGCTTGAAATCAAACAAATGTGTAGTGTGACAGGAACTGAGGTTTTATGGCAGTCGGTTTATAAAATCTATGTGTGGGGTTTTCCCAGAATAAAGCTCCATAAACATTTTGGACAAGATTTTAAAAAGATATAACATCCAAACTTTCTGTACCTTAAATTAACACATTCATGAGAGTTGCCAATATTTAAAGTCATTTGTGCTTTTTGAAATGTGAAAGCGGAGGGGTCCGGTGCAATGTGGGCCAGGCAGCAGACCAAAGCAAGAGCCTTGGCTATGGTCCGATCCTCAGTTACGTAAACTGGCTATCAGAACTTAAAACATCACTTCTCTGGCAGGGAAGGAGCAGGAGCTTGTGGAGGAGGTTGAGCTTTAATAGGATATAGTCGGCCTCACCTCGACACATAGCATCGGTTCTGGAACCTGAGTCCTGGAGGGGGGTTGGGCTTTCTTCTTTGCTGGAGTTGCCCCGGGTGAGAGGCGGAGGGCAGGGGTGGGCTTGTTAATAGCCTCCAAGCTCTCTGCCTGTACATTCAAGTTTACCCCAGTGGACGAAAGGGTTGCTTCCCTGCGCCTACAAGCCAGGGAACGGGTCCGTACTGTTGTTAGTGCATATGCACCAAACAGCTATTCAGAGTACCCACCCTTTTGGAGTCCTTGGGAAAGCACCCCAAAAGGGGACTCCACTACTTTACTACTGGGGGACTTTAACGCACACATGGGCAATGATAGTGTGACCTGGAGGGGCGTGGTGGGGAGGATCTGAACTCGAGCGGTGTTCAGTTATTGGACTTCTATGTGAGTCACAATTTAGTCATAACTAACACCATGTTCAAACACAGGGATGCCCATCGGTGCATGTGGCACCAGGACATTCTAGGTTGCCAGTCGTTGATCGACTTTGGAGTCTTGTCATTAGACCTGTGGCCATATGTTCTGGACACTTGGTTAAAGAGAAGTGTGGAGCTGTCAACCGACCACTACCTGGTTGTGAGCAACTTACCCACATTGTGTATAATGGGAGTGGGGGGCTATTGACCTCAACTGAGGATATAGTTGGGCGGTGGAAAGAATACTTTGAGGAGCTTCTCAATCCCATCAACATGCTATCCATTGAGGAAATGGAGCCAAGAGACCAGGGAGCAGAGGAACCAATCTTCAGGGCAGAAGTCATCGAGGTACTCGGTGAAGCTACTCCATGGTGGTGGAGCCCCGGGGGTTGATGAGATCCTCCCCAGGTATCTCAAGGCTCTGGATGTTGTAGGGCTGTCTTGGCTGACATGCCTCTACAATATTGCATGGTCATTGGGGCGATGACTTGGGAGTGGCAGACTGGGGGTGGTGTCCCCATCTTTAAAAAGGGGGACCAGAGGGTGTGTTCCAACTATAGGGGGATCATACTCCTCAGCCTCCCCAGTAAGGTCTATGCCAGGGTACTGGAAAAGAGGGTACGGTCAGTGGTTGAACTTCGGGTCAAGGAGGAGCAGTGTGGTTTTTGTCCTGGATGTGGAACCGTGGACCAGCTCTATACATTTGCTAAGGTGCTGGAGGGGTCATGGGAGTTTGCCAATCCAGTCCACATGTGTTTTGTGGATCTGGAGAAGGCTTATGACCGTGTCACCAGGGACATCCTGTGGGGGGTGTTCCAGTAGTATGAGGTGGATGGTCCCTTGCTAGTGGCCATTCAGTCCCTGTACAGAAGGAGCGAGAGTCTGGTCTGTGTATTCGGTAATAAGTTGGACTTGTTCCTGGTGAGGGTTGGACTCTGCCAGGGCTTCCCTTTGTCACTGGTTTTGTTCATAACTTTTATGGACAGAATTTCTAGCTCGTCTCTGCTGTTTGTGGATGATGTGTTCTCTTAACTTCATCAAACAGTGACCTCCAGCTCTCTCTGGGCCAGCTCACAGCAGAGTGTGAAGTGGCAGCACCTCCAAGTCTGAGGCTATGGTCCTCAGCTGGAAAAGGGTGGAGTTCCCACTCCGGGTCGGGGAGGAGGTCCTGCACAAGTGGAGGAGTTCAAGTATCTTGGGACCTTGTTCACGAGTGAGGGTAGAATGAAACAGGAGATTGAGTGGCGTATCGGGGCACTGTCTGTAGTGATGTGGACACTAAACCAGTTTGTTGTGGTGAAGAGGGAGCTAAGCCGTAAGGCAAAGCTCCCGATTTACCAGTCAGTTTATGTTTCAACCCTCACCTATGGTCATGAGCTCTAGGACATGACCTAAAGAATGAGGTCGCAAGTACAAGTGGCCAAAATAAATTTCCTCCACAGGGTGACCAGGCTCAGCCTTAGAGATAGGGTGAGGTGCTCAGACATCTGGGAGGAACTCAGAGTAGAGCCGCTGCTTGAAAGGAGCCAGCTGAAGTGGTTCGAGTATCTGGTGAGGATGCCTCCTGGACGCTTTCCGAAGGAGGTGTTTCGGGCATGTCTGTCCGGGAGGAGACCTCGGGGCCAACCCAGGACACACTGGAGGGATTATATCTCTTGGCTGGCCTGGGAACGCCTCGGGATTCCCCGGAAGAGCTGGTGGAAGTGCCTGGGGAGAAGGCTGTCTGGGCTTCTTTGCTGAGGCTGCTGCCCCTGCGACCCAGTCCCTGATCTGTGGAGGACGATGGTACAGTACGGTACAGAAATGTGAAAGACCAAAGTTCTTTGGCTGTCTCAACGAATTGGAAACACCACTGAAGCTGTACAAAAAATGTGAATTACTATGTCAATCATGTATGTATTTAAATGCTGTCACATCTTTTTGCACCTTTGGGAGAAATGAAAAGAAACTTGATGGGGTCATTGGGCTCATAGCTGTTAAGCTTTTATGCTCATATCATCAATGAGTTTTAAAGCTTGTGTCACACTAATGTGACAATGATCACAATAGGTTACTTCACAGTTTTGTAACCATTTTCTTTTTATATTTAAGTATGCAGTAACTTTTGTACTGTACATTGCTGTAGTTTGAATGCATATTGCACTTTTTATGTTGGTCAAAATAATGTACTGTATGTGTTAATTATGGAAATAAAAATTTCTTTTACATAAAATCTTATGTATTGTGTTTATTAAACTGAAAATAGTAACAAGAAGAAATATTCAATGAGTTTAACCCTTAAAGACCTACAGGGTTCCTGTGGGGTCTTAAAAAGTCTTAAAAGTCTTGAATTTACAAACCTGCATTTAATGTCTTAGTGCAGGGGTGCTCAACACTGGTTCTTGAGATCTACTATCCTGCATGTTTTAGATGTATCCCTCTTCCAACACACCTGATTCAAATGATCATCCTATCATCAAGCCCTGCAGATGCCTGATAAGGACTGTCAGCGTGTTGGAGGAGGGAAGCATGTTAAACATGCAGGATAGTAGCTCTAGAGGACCAGGATTGAGCACCCCTGTCTTAATGTCTTTAAAAAGTATTGAATTTGATATAGTAGGTCTTAAGTTATGTTGCCATACACTTGTTGGCTGTATTGTGTTAAAATGTGTCTGGAAAATGTCCATGCTGCAAAGAAAGTAACATTAGTCAACACAGTTCCAACCTGACAATTTATATTGAAAGTAAGAACCAATTATTACTAACTTTGGAGCCCCCAGTGAGAAAAGACTTTGAACAGTAGGAATCAAGGTGTTAGAGTAAATATATTTTATTAAATTTTAGGAGTCATGAATTTTTGCCAGTATGGCCATGAAATAGGCATTAAATTCTATTCTACAGTGCTCAGCATAAATGAGTACACTCCCTTTGAAGAAAAATTTTAATAAATATCTCAATTAACAAACAGTTTAAAAAAATGGACAACCCTGAGTTTTACAGAACATGTCCATAACTGAGAACATGATATGTTGTATCATCTCCCATAGAAAATGTTGATTTTCAAAGAAAACTAAAGGTTTTGTGACAAATCTGTTGGGGTGCACTCATTTATGCTGAGCACTGTAAATAGTCTTTAAAAGGTCTTTAAAAGATTATTTGTTTATTTGTTAACTTGGAAGAACCCTGGACCTAGAACTAATGTTTTTTTTCTTTGTTTTGTTTTTGTACATTTGACTTTTTCTGAGTTCTTCATTTATTTTAATAAATGCGCTGCATTTTACATTTTTCAGTGAAAATCTGTTATTTCCCTATATTAAATTAACTGACCATGTAAATGTTCATAAAATCTCAGAATAAATTAATAGATTATCACTTAAAAACAGAAATTTGAGGAAAAAGATTTTTTTTTCAGGAAAAAAATCAATAACATAAAAACACTCATCTATAATCTCTGCCATTTGTTGAACAAGTCAGATTTTTCTGGTGAATCAATGTTGCTGAAGATGAGTGTTTCAACATTCACTACAGAGCCTCAGAATGTCCAAATGGGTCATATTTACTTCTGAAAAGTTGAGAAACTACACTTTACTTGAGTTGTAAGGTACTGATGGGATTAATGGTTAAAAAAGTTATTCAGCATTTTAAATCTGTAAATGTTTTTGGTTTCCAGTGGCTGTTGAGGGTTAATTGTACCTCTGAGCTGGATTCTCAATGTGTTTAAGAACCTGTTGCAGACATGAGTAAATATCTGTTCAGCCACTCGGCTGCGATGGTGTGTATCCTGTGATGACATCACCGTGCCCCCATCTGTATGCTTTGGCAGGAAAGCATTTTTCTAACAGCCAGCTTATATAACATTTGGCTTCCTGTCCCCTGTTTGCATGACATCAATGAATTACTTAAGTTACATGGCTCTTGTTCCTCCAGGCCTATATGACTGTGAGTCTGTCTGATGAATAGTCGGCTGTGTACAGTATAAGCGCGGTGATACATTGAAGCAACAAACACATTACATGGATTTGTACTATGAAATGACAGTGTTATAAAACATACAGAGCATTTATGGTTGGAGAGTTGAGACACGAAGGGAGGTAAAATGGAAATCTGTGTCCTCTGTAACACGTGTGGACATTTAATTGACTTAGACTAGATTCTTGTGCTGTCTGTTTTGAATTAATGATCCCAAATTAGAGTCATATTGGCTCAACTAGAGGCATATTGGCCTGTAACACTTCTGAAACACAAATACTCCCTGGCATGTGTAGGAGAACTTGTAGCGGCCTGTCTATCATCACTGCAGCCGTCAGTCCACAATCATAGGGTGTGGGCCAGCCCCTCTTCCCTTATTCAGTCGGTGAATTCTTGGCTACCATACCTACACTTTTGTTTTATTATCTGAGTCTATATCCTGTTTTGTAGGTTACCACAGAAACAGGGAGAAACAAAAAAAAGTTTTTTTTCCAGATAATTTCCCTGCATTCCTGCACTTACTCGGGTTTGCTTAATTAACCCACTGTCCATTCCAGCAGAGGCATTCCTTCAGCTACTTACCTCAGCTGGGCTCCTGGAGGGAAATTACTTTAACTGTGCAGAAAATGATGTTAACATGTAAGCTGTGTTAAGTGAAAAAAGAGATAAAAACAAGAGGACAGGCATCACATCCAGATCACCCAGCCGTGCTGTGTCTTAACCTTGAAGCAAAGGAGGAAAAGTTTAGCATTTCCATCTCAGGAACTGTTGAACATAAAACTTCAAGGCGTTCTGTGTATTCCATGTATTTTGATCCGCTCAAATACAGTGAGAGTAATATTAAAGATACATAATTTCTCAAGACAGGAATAAGTAAAGCTACAAGTCTGAGTCTTCCCTGATTGTGTCAGTCAAATGTGCTGTGACATCACATGGATGTAATATAAGGCTCTCATTGCTTGTGCATTTGAGGGAGGACTGAACATCACCAAACAACCAACAAAGAGCAGTCTGTCGATCCTGAGAGCGGACCATCGAGTCAGCCACGACGTCTAACTGGTAAGTGTCAGCCGCTACAGGTCTTTATATGAGAGTCGATCAATAATTTCTCTGTGACATGACCAGGTTAATGAGCTTTCATGGGTCGGGCCTGTTCCTGTGCAAGTCGCTATTCACTCAGGAACAGGAGCTCAGAGTTGGTTGGAAACATTTAGTGTTTGTTGTTACTAAATCTTGGACATATTTTGTGGGAGGTTCTTGATTTATTGGTTTGAATTCCTCTATGTCTGCGCATGTTGAGGCAGTAGAACACATGGTGATCAAGTGATCAGCTTTGGGCTTTCAGGGAGGATGAGACAGGATAATAGACCAGTTGTTAAGAGGCATGGACTGCCTTAAGGGAAGAGGTTCCCCACACTGGCAGAGTAGTATAAATAAATGGCAGAGGGAAATCAATGAATAGAAAGAAGTTCCCTTGACTTCTTACAAACTCTTAACTTGATGCAGAAAGAACTGTCACTGGATTTATTAATGTTCTCAGATGGTATCTGATTGTCATTTGAGTTATTTTCTCTTTTCACACTTATCTGTTGACATCTGCATGGAAAACAAGTCCTTCACACAGCTATGTTCCCATTTCACCGTGATAGCCCCATTGGCCATGTGTCTGGCTCGTGTACAGGCCCATCAGATGATAAGACAACAGCAGTCATATGTTGTCACACAAACGGAGGATGAGGCCGTAGACAGGAAACAGACACATGGGTAACATCATTGTTCATTGTGCTTCAGTATTTTCCTTGCTTACTAGTGCAGTTTCGTGGCTGAAAACTTCTTAGACAGTTACACAATTAGATCGACTCATGGAAAAGTTTTTCCTCTGCTATGTTCAGTTTGGTAAATGCACTGCTTTCTTGTAAACAACTGGTGCTGATGTTTTTCCTGTTCCAACTGCTACTACTAAAAGTACCCTCCATACATACATATGGTGTCATTTTAGATAACACTGTTTGGAGAACACCCCCCTCTCCCTTAAAACATATGCAAAATTATGTAAGCAAAGTTTGAAATACAGGTATCCTGTCATGAAATGGGGGAACATGAAAGCTTGGACTGATTGCCTAATAAGTTTATTGGATTACATGAAACTAAATCAGTGAAAATTTGACAAGTACAAGTTTGACAGAATAAGCAACCTGTAAAATATAGTGTGGGAAAAGAGTCCCCATCAAATATTAGTGTGGGTAATGAACTGTTGGTGAACGGACTTTATGACCGTGGACTCTCTGGGTTTTTGTGGTTAAATCGGTTACCAAACACAGTTGTAAATTATTGAACCAAACTCTTTGTTCAAACTGAACTTTTGAACCATTGCTTTAAATGTTATTCACTACTGCACTTTGTTTTATGTATATATAATAATAATATCTGTATAATATAATGTATATATAATAATTTATATAAGGTACCAACTTAAACACAATCTCTCTCTCTCTCTCTCTCTCTCTCTCTCTCTTTGAGCCGACCCTAGTCTTCTGATTAT
Organism: Fowleria isostigma; assembly: GCA_029814645.1. Lineage (NCBI taxonomy): Eukaryota > Metazoa > Chordata > Actinopteri > Kurtiformes > Apogonidae > Fowleria > Fowleria isostigma. Next base: position 25,638,663 of record JAPTGZ010000028.1, read on the forward strand.
TAGCCCAGCTGATTACCTTATGGTTATTAGGTTATTGCATGTAATAACTATAACCAAAATTGTATTAACATAGCTATATGCAACACAGTGCTAAGGGTGAAGAATTAATAATTCAGATTATTCAAAAGCAATAATCACAAGTTAAATATACAAATACTGACTCTCTAAGATGTCTCCATAGAGCAAATAACCTCTTCAGATGACATTATTACTAAGTGCTGAACAAAATCTGTGGAGTACAGCTGAGTGGCTAAGATGAATCTCGCTGCAGTGTCCCTTATTTGACCTGCATTGGGTGATTTTTGTTGTTTACAAATATACTCATATACTCAGGAGTGTGGGAATAATGATGCTGCAGTGTACCATAATATATCATAGTTTACTGGTTCACAAGTGTGATTGTTGTGAAATCTTGTGACTGTAATTAGTCTTCAACTTAAGCCCGTTGACACTGACAGTGCACGAATGACCCAACAGAGGGTATACTATAGCAGTTAACGTCATAAGATACTGCAATTTACCGCCTCCATGAAAATGGATCCTGTGTGACTATAACTTGTTTGCTACATACTCCCTTGCCAGGAGTAACTAATTGTAATATGTAAAGAGTCATTTGATAACTAATCTTATAGATCTTTTCCTCATGTCTCTGTTTCAGTTGAAGTTTTGGGGGATGTTGACACATGAAATCTTACTTAGGATGATACTCAGGATATTAAAGGCAGAACCAAAATCAATCCTAGCCAACAAGCAAAAGAAAATGACTCTAAGCTGACACTCTTAACCTGAAATTATTTTTGACAATTTATGTTTTTGTTGTGAGGCTAATAGCATGTCTTTCTCCGCAGACCAGTATGGGACAGAACCAAGACAAATTAGAGGGGGGAGAACAGGCCCTCTGTGAAGGAACAGAGGAGACGGGGCCATGTCCTGACTCTGGAGATGGAGGCAATCCTAAAAGTGATGTCATGGAAGGAGGAAGCTTCTGTGAGGAGGAGGAGGAGGAGGAGGAAGAGGAGGAGGAGGAGGCTGGTAACTCAGAGGAAAAGTCAGGAGCCCAGGATCTTGGCCTCAGCCAGGAGCCAACAACACCTTCTACCGAGAAGCCCATAAATTTACGGGTGAGTCCGTTCACTGTGAAGGAGGTGAGACAGGGAGGGGCTGTAAGAAAGGAGGGCGGAGGAAGAGGAGAGAGAGGCAGGACCACTCCACTGGTTCCACTGGAGACGGGCAAGGACCAAAAGAGTAGAGCGCGAAGTGAGGAGAGAGCCAAGACATTCAAAGTTTTTGATCAAATCAAGAAAGAGCAGGAGAAGACAGAGGAGGAGCTTCGAACATCTTCAAAGGTCAAAATGGAGTATCAGACTGAGGACATGGCCCAACAAGAGGAGGAGAGCTTGTATGGAAATTCACATGAGAAGCATGGCCTTGCTCTTACCTCAATGGATGCAAACAGTTTTGACAACATCAAAGATCATCCCAAGATGATGAAGAGCAGTGTTGGTGGAGCTTACGGTGGAGCTGATGATCTTATCCAGAGAGCAGAAACTGAGATGCTACCATCTCTTCATCAACATCAGAATGACACCTTGATGGCTGAAGTTGAGGATGAAGATATGAAACTTTGTGCAGGAACAGTCGGCCACTTGAGTGAGAGGAGAGAACCGCCTTCAGCTAAACCCCAACATCCTTTGAAAAACATGCTTCAGAAAGAGCCTCTATTAGACATGAGCGATACCATTCACTGTAGACCTCCAAAAAAGAGAACAGAAAATACTACAAAGGGGGAAACACTAACATTTGATGAAGGCACCATTTATGTTGGTGAGGAAATGGCCGTTGTGAATGACTACTCTTTCAGAAAACCAAAGGTCACTGAGGCAGGTCAACAAAGGGAACCAGTGAGGCCTTATCTCCACATGAAAACATCTGAATCTAATCAAACCATGGCGTCGTTTTCAGAGCCAAGTCCAGTGGTGTCCAGTGAGCCCAGCTCCATTTTGGAGAAGCTTTTGAAGAGAAATAAAACAGAAGCCACCCCAAGTCTTTCAAAAATTAAAGAGGTTGACATATACAACAAGGACAGCATGGATGACCTGGTGGAGTCATACGTAAACAAAGTGATTGACATCGCTGCCGCAGAGATATCTACTGATGAACCTGACCAGCCACTATGTGACACGTCTTATTCTTCCAATCAAGAAGAGAAACCATCAAAAGCAAAGCATATGACAAAAGATCAGTACAGTAAGGAGCTGGATGTGAAACGGATAAATACTGCTGATTGTAAGACCTCAGCTGTACTCTGTCATCAGCCTGAAGTGATTGGAAACATACTTGACTGCTCTCTTGCAAAATTACATCAAGACACCGTTGATTATCAGTGTGCAAATCAGGATATTAGCTCAAGAGATGCTTTAGTTAAGGAGGGGATCGTGCTAAATATAGACCCCACCACAAACCTGTCCTCAAATGACTTACAATCATCTGCTCTACATGAGAAAATGTCGTGTGAAATGTCTGTTGTGAACAATGAGGAGGCTGCACCATCATCAGTGAGAACCACAAAAAGACACCCTGCAGACTCATCCCAGTTACTTAATGATGAGAGGACACATACCAGTGCAGTAGGAGCAAGTCTACAAATAATGAAAGAGAATAAAGGTAAAGCTGAGAGCACAGATGTTCAGTCAGTGAGGAGAAAGGCAGTGAAAACCTCCACTGAGGACACTGCTGCACCAGCTGTGGATGCTGGCTCAGTTTCGGTAATATCAGAAGAGACCTGCCAAGTCGCAGCAGATATGAGGTCGGATAAAAAGCTACGAAAGGCATTTAGCACAGACAATGTATCAGATCAAGTTGGAAAAGAGAAGGATGACAGTGTCACACTAAGAGACAAATCCCAGAGCTCTCCCAGACCTAGACCTGTCTCAGAACTCATAAAGGAGACCATTCAGTTGCATGAAAAACTGCAACATCCGGATCGATCAAAGCCACCTGAAATCAAAACTGACGAGCAAGGCCAGTCAGTGAAGGTGGCACAGATGAAGGCAGCTTTTGACCATGCTCAGAAATCCCCTGAGAAACCAGTTGAGAGGAAGCCGTCTGTCAGAAAAGGTAGGCCAATACCTGTGATATAGAGCACAGTATCAGTCATACAATGACTATACATGGAACTGCAAAACACACATTGGGTAACAGGATGCTGGGTAAAAGAATCAGCCACTCAGTTATTTAAAAACACATATATTTACTTCTGCTTTCTTGATCTTTGAGCTCAGAGAATTGACCAGCCCAAATGACCACAAACACTTGCATCAGCCCTCAGAGAAACCGAGGTTGCATAAAAACAAATGATTGAGTACATCTGTTTTCTTCGGTATGAAACCTGCATGTGTAAAATACTGCCATCTTGTGGTGTTCTGCTAAATTTGAGGTACATTGTGTTCCTCAGACAATTATACATGTACATATTTAAAATGTATTCATTGCACCTTCAGAATTCGCCCACTGAAGCACCGATGAGGATGGTTGCTTTAATATTTTAAAAATACACTTGAACTCATTCATGCAGGACATAAGCAGCATTCTTAGCAATTTCATTGGATGCAATTACTAAATATAGGTATTATATTATTAATGTCAGCTCATGCCCATTCAAACATGCACATACACTTCCAAAAAATACAATTTCCTCATTTTAATCTTATATAGAATATTACAGATCCTTCAGATGCTCCAAGATGCTGCATAAGACAAAAATACTGCAAATGCATTGCAAAATTGCATGAAGTATGAATAGAATTTGATATAATGGTCTGCACATAATAAAACATATTATGATAGGTGGAAACTAAATAGATAAATAGATTTGAGGAATATAAAAATAATCCTGCCGGAGATTATAATGTCATAAAGCCCCCATAAACACACGATTGATGGGGATTTTTTCGGCAACTGGGAAGCGCGAGTTTGGCTCCCAGTTGCTCCAGCATTCACTGTGATTGGTTGTTGGAGCTGTCAGTCAAATGCCGCCGCTCCATAAGTTACTCGCCAAGCCGCAGGGGGGGCGGGGCTAGAGGCAGAGTGGCGAAAGAGCAGACAGACAGAGTTGTGTCAGCACAGCAGCAGCTCCGGCAACACGGGAATCAATTGGGATACATTTTGGCTGTGTTATATCATTCCGTTGCGGGAATAGTTCAATTTTCCTCTCAGAAGGTAGGTGATGCTCGATGTGGATTATCAGGAGCTGTTTGGTTGTTTCTCTGTCTTAATTGGTTTCAGCGGTCTTCGTTTTTTCCATCCAGACAGGAAAGTGCATGCGCTAGCTAAAATGAATCAGGATAATGGGAAGACTGTGAACTATTTTTTAAGCTAGCACTAGCTTTCATCGGCAGTTTATGAGGTTAAAAAAAGTTAACAGTCGATAACTGAATACGTGTATGTGTTCGGGCTGTGCTTTTGTTCATTTTGGTGTGGGGTAGGTTTCGTTGTCAAGCCCCGACATAAAATGCGCTGTTGTTCGTTATTCTGTGGGGTGGGGTAGCTAACCATAGTGCGACAGGCAGGAAAACTTATCTCCGAAACCATAGCTCCTCATAGGCGGAGATACACGGAGGTGCAGGCTCAACAACCGCGCCCTGGCTTCTGGCATCCTGGTTCTGTGTTAATGAAGGCGCCTCGGTGTGGACAATGGACACCAAACATGAGATTATCCAGCGTGTAACACTTTTTTTTTTTTTTTTTAATAATCTGACATTATCACCTAGATGCCATGATCATATTTGACAGACGAACATACAACATAGTGTAGTAATGCAGCAGTCAATACATGTTAAAGTGTCCTCTACCAGCTGGAAGTGTTGGACTTATAACACGTGGTGAATTGTTGATATGAAATTATAGTCAATCTGCACGGACATCTAACCTCAATCAGTCATTGGGAGAGTTACTTTTATGAAGGACAGAAGTAGGGTGTACCTGTTCATGCCTGCTGTAAACAGGAATAAGTTTTTAGTATTCTAATTAAAAGCCCTGTGGGGTTTGTTGGGTAAAACAGATGAATAGGTGGTACTTACTGTAATTTTATTGTCACAATCTGAAGAGCAAAACTGCTCTTGGCAAGTTCTGTGAGCCAAAAACAGGTCTTCAAATGTCACTCTACAACCCAATGATATTTAATACCCAATTATATAGAAGAGAACAGCTAATGCAAGAAGATAACCATAGGAATGTCTACTGTAGTTTATATTTTACAGAGGAGACATGGGTTACTTCTAGTTGGAATAAAGTTAGATTAAGTATAATTTAACATCATCCAGAAAGTATGACTTGCCTTTCCTCAAACATGCACACCTTCTGTGAAAGTAGTACTGTGTTGGAAATTGATCTATAAACAATCCAGTCAAAAGTCGTGTATGCTGGGCTGGGTTATGACCCACATAGTCCCCTGTGTGACCCTTCAGTGCATGTCGCCCCGGTTCATTTGTCTACTCATGACAGTAGTGCAGTTTGATATGTAATGGCCATGGTTAGTGTGCCAAAAGGCCAGTGTGATTTCCATATTTGGCCCCTGTCTTGAAGTAGGTTAGTAAACTGGTGTGTAATGGGCTTTGAAGTTACAGGAGTCTTGATGTGGGATGCACTGCAGGTGAAGGCTGAAACAGAGACCCCAGGGTTTTTTGTCAACAGCATTACAGCTGTGTTTGGTCTGTTACCCATTCAAGAGGCTGCTGGTAGTGCTGCAGTGTCAGGTCTTTAGAAGTGCGTAGTCTGCCTTCCTATGGCTGGGCGGAGAGAGGAAGTGGGTCAGGAAGCAGAGGGAAACTAAGCATGAGATATGAGGGAATGTTGGTTCCTATCAACTGCAGCAAGACACAGCTGTGTGGGCTGTGGTGCCGGTGTGTATTTTAAACATTTTTGATGAACCGGACTTACGAAGACCATTAAAATTTAGAACCATTATTAAATATGGCATGAGATTTACTTTCTAGTGTTTTCTGAGATCACGCTACATCCTGCTGTGCCCAGTGGCCATATTTATTTTTTTTTTACAAGTCTTTACAAGGATCTGTTTTTGTTATTTTTGCTTTATTTTTTCCATATATTAGATAACATTTAACAATCCTTCTCCTGTGAGTATTCATAATCACTGTGCGGGAATAATCAGTATATTGAGTCAACTGTTTGGCCTCTACAGCTTAGGTGTAGTGAAAGATTGCATTCTTTTAACATTTCTGACATACCTCACTTTGTGTCAGGTCCTGTCTGTGCAAGACGTTCTCTCAGTCCACACTTGCAATAGATTTTCTGCCTAAGACTTTTACAGTGAAGCAATATAAAAAAGAATTTAACCAAGGTTTGATTGATTCATCTGTGGTGTTGAAAGTTCATTGTACCATGCAACATGTCTAGAGCTTCTTTCTAAAAACAGGTGGATATATTATATTATATTATATTTATATTTATATTATATTATATTATAGTATAGTATATTGGTGCATTGTTTATTTTGACCAGTCCAGTAGGTGAGGAGGATCACATGCCTAAATCTGTTCTGCTAAGTGATGACACAGATGGTGAATAACTACCCTCATTTTATACATATATTATACACACACACACACGGGCCAGCTATTTTACTTAAGCAGGGCATGTATGTTAAAAAAAGTTCTTGTAAATATGTAATTGATTTCATCTTGTTGGTAGTGTGTCTATTAAATGTATTCTTTGAGCGTGTAAATGATCAATGAAATGCTTTCTTTACAGAGATTGTGCAAGTGAATTTTGTAGATTAGCTTGATAGCTTCAGATGTCCTGTGATATCTTTTATTCATTGAACTGCATCTTTTATCTTTGTAAATTTTTTGGCAATTCTAGCAGATGCAGTGGGTCCTTTTATTCTCACACCACAGCTGACAACATCTGTTGAAATGCAGCAGTGGTTTATGCATTACTCACTGGGGGAGGTAGAAGTAACTGATCAGGAAAAGGAAGGTTCTTGGTTTAGTTATTAGTTATTTTGTCTTTTAAAAAAAAAATCCCTGTTTGGCATTTCTGGCTTTAGCATTTATGCGCCAATCAATCTAAAGTTGGGAAAGAAAGAAAATGAGGAAAAAAAAGAGATTTAGGCTGGATTATATGCACTGTTATAGTTGTACATAATAGGAAAATAAAATCTCACACAAACACTCATTAAGAATAGAGTCTACAGTAGTTTTATAGGGTTTACGTGGTTTAAGTCTCGCCTTTTAAGCAGGATAAGAAGTTTAGGATTGGGTCTCTTTAAAGTCATTACCAGCAACACAAAAACGGAGTTGGCGTAGTTAATACTGGAGAAGAGTTGAAGCCATGGCCAGTGTTACGCTGAAGTTAAATTGTGTAAAATATCTTTGATCTCTGTGTGCAAATGTAAGAACTCTGTTTTACCTGTTTGGGAATGAGGAAGTTGCTTAAATGTCATTATGTAGAGTTTGGTTCAGTGATACTGAGTCACACATAAGTTGAGTTTGTTGTGGAGTTGGTTCAGTCCCTGTTACTTTCAGGTGGACTCTCAGCTCCATTTTTCTTGTGTCTGCAAATCTCATTTCCTCTGTATAATATAAAAGAATACAATCGCATTCCTTGAAACACTGGTCTAAATGTGTTGTGCTTCAGTACAATTAAATTTAGCGGAGCATAGGCTGTGTGGTCACTTGGGGTTGGAGAGAGGTGAAAAAACAGCACCTTATCTCATTGTTACAAAAAGCAGTGGAATGTAGCTGGAATCTGATTACAATGGTGGTCCGTGGCCTTAGTTACAGGAAGGGGATTTAGGTGGCGTCTCGTGCAGTCTCGATGACAAAAGGCAAAAGGCCGCCAGTGCACTGAAAGCACTGAGGCGACATCACTGATGTGTGCACTCGGGTGAGGGGCTGCATGGATGGCAAAGTGTGGGAAAGAAAAGTCTGTGACAGTCAACAGCTGTACACCCTCTAAAGGTTTTTAAAATAAAACACTAGAACTGGAATGTTAGATGTTGCATGTTGATGTGTAACTTGTAGAAAATACATGGTCAACAGTGACTTGAGTTATGTTTATTAAGAATGGGAATCGACATTAACAACACTAAAAAATGAAAACCACTTGACAGAGAAATTACAAAGCTAAATATGTAGCAGACAATGACTCCTGACAACTTGACTCAACCTTGTTTTATCCACTTACGGGTGTATGGATGCCAGGCACCTGATGTGTAAAGTTGATGTTGTAGTTGGAAGACATGCATGAAAAATATATAGTTCTGTCTAAAATAAAAGCAGTTTGTTTAAAAATGTGAGTAAACTCAAAATCCTTATAATAGTTTTTATTTCGATGCGTTGGGAACACTGCACTTTTTATCCTAAATCAAAATGTGAAGAAAACTGTGTCAGTTTTTAATGACTATACAGAAAATTAAGAAAAATGAATATTGAGCTGTTCAGAAAAAAAAATAGTGTGGAGTTAGTGAGGTCATTCACTCTGTGAAAAAAAACAGTTGTGAATCAGGTGGCCCTTATTTAAGGATGAAGCCAGCACATGTTTGCATGCATTTCTCTCTGAAAACCTGAGAAAAATGGGTCATTCCAGACATTGTTCGAAAGAACAGCGTACTTTGATTAAAACGTTGATTGGAGAGGAAAAAACGCATAAAAAAGTGCAGAAAATAATAGGCTGCTTGGCTAAAATTATCTCTAATGCTTTAAAATGGAAAGCAACACCAGAAAGAGGTGGAAGAAAATGAAAGACTGCCATTGGAATGAATGGAAGAATAGTCAGAATGGCAAAACTCCACCAATGATCAGCTCCAGGGTGATCAAAGACAGTCTGGACTGGGACGATTAGAAGACGCCTGTGTGAAGAGA
>JAPTGZ010000028.1:25658358-25674747 GCA_029814645.1 Fowleria isostigma
CTTAAGTAGCTGGGATAGGCTCCATGCGACCCCCGTGACCCTAATGAGGATAAAGCGGGTATGGAAAATGAATGAACTGTATTTGTCTGGTTGACACATTTTTGAATGGATGTATGATTATTAGTTTGCATGCCGTGTTACTCTGACAGTTACACAGTCACTGTGTTAATTGTAAATTCCAATATACATGATTTAAGATGGATTTGTTTATTGTGATCAATTTGAGATGAGTTGTTGCATACATACTACTTACATTACTACAGTTGAGGAGATCTATTACTGTTACATGATGAATTTACATTCAAGCTTTACTCACTTTACCCCCCTGTGTTGGTTATACCCCATTACAACAACACTGCGGCATATATCTAAAAAGCTATATTTTTTCTACATCTATATATAAAACACCCTCAAGGTGTACTGAAGTTTTTCTTGACAGTCCTGTCATTTATTTATCATTTACCACAGTAAATTTCAGTTTATTTGGATATGCCAAACTCCATACAGGGCTCTGGAGTGCACATGCAACCTAATTTCTCAATGGTGTGACTAAAAAAAATTTCCGATCACACCAGTGCAACCAGCCGTTTAAGGGTTAAAAAAAAAATTGCAACTCTGAAACTCCCTGTGGTTCAACAGCAGACATACATTGTATCCATATCGTGGTCTAAACCAATCAGAGACAGTAAAGGGCAGGATATCCCCTCTGATAGACAGTGGTCCACATGTTTCTGTGTGTGTTTGAAAATATGTGCACTGCTTCAGTCAGACAGACATAGAGGTGAGTAATAGACCCATCAGTGGATAGATGATGAGAGAGGATGGAAAGAACCAATGACAACTTTTTGATTAAGAATGTTTAAGACCTGATCCGTCTGAAAATCAGACCCAATGCTCTGACACAGAGCCGTCACCCGTCCTGGTCCAGAGACGGTACCAGATAATGAGTCACATAGGATGGACTCAGAACCAGAACCACTGACATTAAAAGGGGATTTACCCAGACATGTCCCCTTTTAACACCCTGTCTATATCGTCCGGGTGGTTTTATGAATTAGACAAAATGTCTAGTTGTTTTTCACAGGAAAAACTTTTTAAACGTGTATGTATCGCACAAACGCAATTTCCATGTTCATGTAATTGGAAAACTTCCAGATCCAAGTGGAAGAAAAGACTATGGTGTTTCCAGTGACATATGGTACATGAGGACAGTAAAGGAGATAAGGACAGTGAAAGGACATGGTCCACACCAGTCTGTGGATGTGGGGATGACGGACCTGAACATGATAGTGCTGGAGCAGGGGTGGGAAACATGCGGCCCATGGACCAAAACCAGACCACCAAAGGGTCCAATCTGACCCATGATATGAATTTACAAAATACAAAAATTACACTCAAGTTAATAAGAGTCAAAAGATCAGGTGTCAAACTGGTGTTAGTTCAGGGGCCACATATAGACCACTAAGATGTACAGTAAACTAACAGCATAATAATCTATAAAAAATGACTCACAATTTTGTTTTTGGTTTAATGTAAAAAAATAAAGAAATAAAAATGATATTCTGCCCATAAGCAATGCAAAAAAATAACATAAAATGGAAATAATTACGTTAACAAACTATACTTTAACAATTATATGTGAATAACCTGAATAAATATGAACAACCTCAAATGTCTAAAGAAAATATATAATTTTAAATGCAACTTTAACAATATTCTGCCTGTTACTAAATGTTTTGTGCCTTTGTAGGTCTGATCCATAATGTGTATATATATGAATGATAAGTTGCCTTAGTAAAAATTTCTAAAAATTCAATTTTGTTCTTTTGTTTTTGTCTGTTATTCTTAAAACTCACAGTAAAACAAAACCTGGTCTGTCCAGATGTTGAAGTAGAAGTAGTCCTGAAAAAAAAGGACACAAATATTCGGGTATGTAGGTGGAGCAGAGTGTATTTAGGAAATCAAAATATGGTGCACTCTTATGTAAATTTTTAAGTAAATATTGCCTATATGGAAGCAATTTTAAAAAGTGAACCTGTAAAACTGCAATGTTAAATGCGATATGGTCAATAATTTGGGTACACCTAAGTTTTGTGCTGGTATGCCTAATTTTTTTTTTCTCAGGTGCACCAGTGCAACCAGTGCAAACAGTAAGTCTAGAGCCCTGACATAGTTAATGGGAGAAAAAAATATTAATGTTAAAAAATGTTAAATGTTGTTTTTTCTTTTGAGTCTATATCAGAATGCTGAATTTCTGCGTTAAAATTTCAAATTTTTGGGGGGTAGGGAGTTACATAGGTGGGTTCTAGGTGGCAATAATTTGTCACCTTTTTCAGCCCCTCTGAGTTTGCAGATCTGGGTGATACCAATTCCAGTGGAAAAGTGGCAGCACTGTACCAAACCACGTTGAGTTGACTCGAGCTGAGCTGTTATAATATAGTAGAAAAGGGATATAAAAGGGCTCAAATGTGTTCACCACACCAAGATGTCCTCTCAAATCTAGATAAACCTTATCATGTGTTTATGAAACTAGACAAAAAGTTTCTCACACACAAACAGCCATTGTCTGTTGCCCACTGTCTCATTGTCACCCCTGTGGTGCCAGAGATACACAGCTGCATCGTCCTACTACATCTTAATTACCAGTCAAACATCTGCTCCTTTCTCCCCACATCCCCCTTGCTGCTCCTCCTCCTTCACACACGTCTATGTTTTCAGCTCCTTATCATCCTGTCACTCCCTTGCAGTCTCCATCTCCTGGTGGCATACTGCCAAGCTGTCCGTGAAGTTGAAAGCATCTCTCAGACTTTTATATATCAAATATTCTTTGTATACAAAGACCACCTACCCATCCTCCACACTCTCATCTGATCTCAGGTTTCTCCAAGCTGTAATGATGTGTCGGGGAGGGAGCTGCAGCCTCGCAGACAGCGGCGGACTCGTATCCCAGACAAGCCCAACTACTCCCTCAATTTATGGAGCATCATGAAGAACTGCATTGGCAAGGAGCTCTCCAAAATCCCAATGCCTGTAAGTAGGGGAAACATGGTCCTATTTGTTGTGTTTGTAAACTAAAAACTTGTGTTATTTATACCTCATGAGTCTGTGTCTTCCCTCATTTCTCCTTAAGGTAAACTTCAATGAGCCTCTGTCAATGCTACAGCGTCTCACAGAGGACCTGGAGTATCATGAACTTCTGGACAAGGCAGCGCGCTGTGAATCCTCTCTGGAGCAGATGTGCCTGGTCGCTGCCTTCTCCGTCTCCTCCTACTCCACTACGGTCCACCGCACAGCCAAGCCCTTCAACCCACTGTTGGGCGAGACCTATGAGCTTGACCGTCTGGAAGAGTTTGGCTACCGCTCGTTATGTGAGCAGGTAACGGCATGGTCCACTTGATTCAAATACTGATATTCACAATATTACAGTGTCTCAAAGCAAGGTTTTCTGACTAGAGCTGTGAGTCCTCTCTGACCACACATTCAGTTCCATTATGATTTGCCTGTCAACTATTCAAATGTAGATTTGTTCCTCAGTTTTCTATAACCCTGTACATGTATGCATGGCTATTTTGTTTTCAATATATAAAAGCAGTCAGGTAAATATGAACTTCTTTATTTCGAAACTGCTGTCAGTAAAGAGACAACAGGCTGTAATATCAACAGCTGTATCGATTCCAACCACACCACTACTCAAACATAAAAATAAAACTTAAATCCTTCTGTACTGCATTACACATATGTGAATATTCACTGGCCTTATAATTCAATTATTGATTAATTGATTGATTTTGAACATTCAAAAGAAATGTATTTAATGCATATACAATTGAAAAAAGAAACAAAAACAGAGACAAATAAAAGACTTCCAATAAGTAAGAAAACTTTGTGTCGTGTTCGAAAAGGAGTGGGGAGAAGCAACATACTTATGTAGCCCCACCCCTTGTCAGTGTTAATTTTTCAAAAAAACAAATTTCTCTCCCACTACTACATTTACATACTTACATACAAACATAATATAAACAGATTTACTGGTATATACTAAATAAAAAACAAAATATTAACCTAATACTATTTACACTCCTCTTCTTCATCCCTATACCTGGTGAAAATCATCTCCAAAATTTCTTTATATTTACACTGTGCCTGATTTCTTCACCCAGTGTATTCCATAAAATCACCCCACAAACTGTTATGCACATGCTTTTTATGTGCTGTGTAAAAACCACTGTGCTTAAAGTTTAAGTTCCCCCTGAGATGATTTTTTTTCCCCCTCTCTGTCCATGAACATGTTTTGTATATTGTTTAGAAGTAGTTTTTTCTTACTTTGAACATGTGTGCAGTTCTGAGATGTACCAAATCCCTAAATTTAAGTGCACAAAAAACAATGTGCACATCACGATGCACTCATGAGTCAAGGATTTTCAACTGGATTATATGTGTGTCCGCCGTTCTGCATCTTGTCCCTTGTTCTGTTCAGGTGAGCCATCATCCACCTGCAGCTGCACATCATGTGATTTCCCAACGAGGCTGGACCCTTTGGCAGGAAATCACGATAGCCAGCAAGTTTCGTGGCAAATACCTCTCCATCATGCCTCTGGGTAAGAATTTTTATTTTCAGTCAGGGAGCAAGCAAAGTGTACACGTACATAAAAGTTGTGTTCTATAAATTGAACCAACAGCATGAGGACTTTAGTTAAGAAGGACTCCACATCCCTCTTGAGAGCAGCAGGCTACAGAGCCCACTCCTACATAATCTTAAAGCCGGAGAAAAGGATGTGAGAATGAATTAGGTGGGGTTTATGACCCTTATGACACCAGCATAAAGTATGGTTGTAAAGGGAGCTCTCTATTGCACTGGGACAGCAGAGACCTGGGGTTTGTTGGCTCAGATAAATGAGAGAGTTGATAGATGCAGGTCCAGCCATGGAATGCAGTGGTATTTATCTGGTGTCTCTCATTCGTTATTGTGTGCCTGCTGGGAGGTGCCAAGAAATAGTACAAAAAAACTCTTAAGTGGAAGGTGTTTATGATGAAATACATGAGATTGGTCATTAAGAAGTAGAGGTGTTTCTGCAGGACATAAAAGTACTAGATGGCGTTTTTTTGGTGTAGAACACTGCAGGAACAACTGACCACAAATCACGAACTTGCTCGCTACTTTCAGAACAATAATAGAATTTAAGTGATAAAAGCAGTAGTGATTCCTGTTCCCTGTTGTAGCCTCTTGTCCGTGTCCTTCTTCCAGGTGCCATTCACCTGCATTTCCACTCCACCGGGAACCACTACGTGTGGAGAAAGGTCACCTCCACTGTGCACAACATCATTGTGGGCAAGCTGTGGATTGATCAGGTCCGTTTGTAAGCACTTCTCATCTTTAACGATTCTTCCACAGCACTGAACCCTTAACCCGCAGTGTCTCTAACCTTCCAGAGTAGCCCACAGATATTTTTTTCTTCCTGTGTTGTTGTAACAGTTGGACAGAGACTAGCAGAGTGAGCCATTGTGAAGGAGAGAATCTGAGCAGAGCCTTACAGCACATGAATAGGGAGCTTCACTATCTCTGGGGATTTATCTTTAGCTTTGATCTCTAATAACACCCGAAAATAACAGCTTCTTCTTTCTTTGAAATGACCCAGTTATATAGGGAGAAGAGTAGGAGTAGCAGGTCTCACAAATGCATGTGTTCCTTTCCTCATATATGTATGATATGAATATTAAAATCTTTGTATTCTTTACCAGAGTGTGGGTGAAGTAGATGTCCTGTACTATAGAATCCTTTGAGATTATCAGATCAGATAAAATTATAATTATCAGTTCTGTATAAATTCATCAAAATATAAGAGTGAAATTTCCAGGAAATGCTGCTTGTTAATAAAGCATTTATCTTTCAAAACTATGTGACTTTTAAGGTAACAAGACATGCATTGATTTATCTACTGAACAAATAAGATGTTTTACCAATAGCAGTGGCAAATATTTATGTTGTGTATATATTAAAGGTTTTCTCATAAATTTACATGACTGAAGCTGTACTTATTCAAAGATAGTGTAAGATAGACCTGAATTACTTTACAAAAGTCAACTTTTTATGTGTATATTAAAGTTTTTACTTCCATGGCTTGAAGCAGAGGATAAAAACAAACTGAATTGAAAATAACATCTGTATCGGTATCAGCTACTGGCCAAATTCTCATTTTATGTATCTGTATCTGCATCAGCCCGGAATTTTGCAATCGATGCATCTCTGATGGTAACAAGCAGATTTTTACTCTGAAGCAAACAAAAGAATATCTGTTAATATGTAACATTTTTTTCCACAACACACACTGTGCTCCCACACTTTTCACTGTATAAATCCTGTATTGTTCACATTTGATAATTAGGCTTATGTCTGATTTTCTTTTGTATTTGAAATACATCAGGATTCAGTGATGCCTAATTAGTTGCTAATATGAGAAGCTACAATATCATACACACTACATAATCTTTTTTTCCATTTGTTAAACCAGTCTAGCAAGAACAAAACCACCTCTGCAAAGATAAATTTCTGTCTGCCACTTTGTAACCCTCTGGTGCAGAGCAAGGGCATCTGAAAAAGTCCTAACTGAACCATAGAAACTAGTTTTGCTGTAACTTTACTTTCACCAACAGCCAGACAGACAGCAACAGTGTCAGGAGCAGAACAACTGAAGCCGCAGGGAAATCTGCATAGCACTGGCATACTGTAACATTATTGGAATTAAAGCCAGCACTTTTTTGTTGGTTTGACAATTGTAAAAATTCTTGGCATTTTCTGTAAGATATATCAGAAGAAAAATACATCTGAGGTAAAGATGCAATAGGTGTGACAGGTATAGCTCTCAGAATTTGCTGGAAGTGTTTATCGCGCTGCTGCTGCTACTAATAGAACAGATATAAACAATGCAGCAACCTACTCATTAAACTGGGGCTGTACACCAGCACCAGTTGTCACTCCATGTACTGCCTTTAAGCACAAGGAAAACACAACTCTCATGAAATAATTAGCGTGTTCTTACCTTTGGCAGATAATAATGCAAATAGGACAACACTGGTTATTATAGTAAGAAGCTATATAACAGATTGGAGCTTCATGGACCTTAAAAGTAAAGTAATATTAAAGTTTCTGCATGCTGCTAATTCCTTCTCTCTGCTAGTTTTCATGTATGTGTACAATATGGTCTTGTTATTTGCCATTTTCACTACAGAGTTCTCTGACACTGCTGTAATTATACTGAAATGGCAACATTTTATGTTTTTAACACACAGTATTATTCTGTCTGTACTTTTGTATACTCTTAATGTGCAGTCGGGGGACATTGAGATTGTCAACAACAGGACCAAGGATACCTGCCAACTCAAATTTTCTCCCTATAGTTATTTCTCCAGGGATGTTCCACGGAAGGTAAAGGCATCTTTCCACACTTTGCCATACTCATGTTTGCATGATGTCATTGGGTGAACTGTGGGTTTATATAATGCTGCCCCCTGCTGGACAGTACCAACCAGTAGATTTGTTTATGGAGGAGCTTGTGTCTTAAGTATTTCAGTGACATACACTCTGAGTTACCCAAAAATAGGACATACTTCTGCTTCTGTTGTAATTTATTGATTAGCGCTAAAAAAGCACTTAAGAGTCAATTAAAGGGCAATGCAGGTGTGATGCATCAGTGTTCAGAGGAGAAGGAATTCCTCTATTTTAATCTCATAGTAATTGTTTATTTATCTGGTGACTTTGTTGCAGGTGACAGGTGTGGTGGCAGACAGTGGAGGTCAGGCGCATTACATTCTCTCTGGCACGTGGGATGACAAGATGGAGAGTGCCAAAATCATTCAGAGCAGTCGAGGAGGCAGTGGGTCCGAAGGAAAACAGAAGACTGTCTACCAGACTTTGTCCCCCAAACTGCTGTGGAAGAAATATCCCCTCCCGTGAGTGACTGTCTCAACAGCTTCATAGACAAAACCTTCACATATGAGTCACAGCGGTTCCATAACAGCTACAATATCCAGTCTGTATCGTTGGTCTGAGAGCATCATCAACTCTCTAACCATTTGTTTGTGTCCCTCAGGGAGAATGCTGAAAACATGTACTACTTCTCAGCACTGGCGCTGACCCTGAACGAGCAGGAGGAAGGTGTGGGACTGACCGACAGCCGTCTGAGACCAGACCAGAAGCTGATGGAGGAAGGCCGATGGGATGAAGCAAACTCAGAAAAACAGAGGCTAGAAGAAAAACAAAGAGCTGTAAGGAGGAGGAGGGAAGCAGAAGCCTCAGATGCTCAGGACGAAGGTATGAAATGGAGAAGAGGAAGAGTGGTGTCAGATCAGTGTTGAAGCCGCTAAGGAAATGACAGAGACAGGAAGGGCATAGAGTTGCATAGTTGGAGGACATCATCAGCTTTAAAAGCTTTCATGTTCATTTTCAGGGTGAACACTTTGAAAGCTTCACAGGTTAACGACTCCACTTGAACTTCTCTTAGATGCTAAATACTTTGCAGAGATATAATAATATAGTTAGAAGTTTGGATAAGTTCGGTTAACAGATTTAATTTTAGCTACATTTTGTAGCTGTGATACAGCACTTATTTGTAATTGGACACACGTACAATCAATCAGTGCAACAACTCTGTGAGCGCTGAGCCAGGTGGTAAATTGAACTTACCAAATCCTGTGGGAAATATGGGAATGCATTTTCTTCAATTAAGACCTTAAGTCTAGTTGTTCATTCCTTTTTATTTATAACACTAGGGCTGTACCAGAATGAGAGGGATGCCAATCAAGTCATATTTCAGCTAATAATCTGACGATTAGCTCATTTTTTGTGTTATTTTTTCTTGTCTGACAATCAGTGAGTCAGCAGTGTTGTTGCATTTAATGTAGTCGATGAAAACAATTTCATCAAATGCAGCAGAATTACAGGATCATATTTATGAACATTGTAAAACATGACTGAATATGATCAATATAATCATGTCTACTGGGACTGATTTTTGCAGTCCCTGTAAAATCAACCCACAGTTATGGCAGGAATGGCAGGTTATGATATGTAGAAAAAAACAGTGTCCAACTTAAAGAATGCCATGATGTAGCCTGTCGTCATAGAAAAGATCCAAACCCACCCCATATCTGATACATGGGTGGGACTGCCACAACTGGAAATCACTTTTATTAGATCAACTGATCTGCCAGAACAGTTCATCTGTATCTTACAAGGTGCACAGTTCTGGAACTTTCTGCTGGGAGAAATCAAATCTACAACAGAATTGAAGGTGTTTAGTGTCAAAGTTAAACACTGGCTTAAGCAACAGCAGAGACGTTAACATTAATGATCACAGCTCATTATCAAAATACACACTATTTACCAGGTTTAAGTCTAACTTATTAGTGTTTTAATCTTTACATTGTGTTCAGGTGTCTAATATGAGTCACTGAATTTATTAATTTATGGCATTTATTCATTGTATACATTGTATTTTATTGTATTAACTATATTAGTATTCAAAAGCCTGACGAGGGACAAAGACTAGCTGAAGCTAGACGTCTCATATGCATCACATTTTCTCTTTGGTTGCAATGCTGTATGTATCGTCTTTGTTATAAACACATTAAATAAATAAATAAATACATCTACCCAGAATAATTTCATACCACAGTGACAGGACATAATTTCCCAGATGATACTTAAAATGCATGAAGTACAGATACAGATTTAGATAACCTTTTTCTTCTTCAGGAAGAAACTGAGCACAGTAGCATTGTTTGTGCATTTGGGAAAAACAGAACAATGAACATTTTGTTTGCAGCAGTCCTCCCACTTTGCAACTATCTATGCTCTATCCTCACTATTAATAGAAGTATATTCTCTGTGATTGAATTACTATGAACTTTCTGATTAAGTACAAGGTATTGAAGGTAAGAAGTATTTGTTTGACATATAATATACAGCAAAAACTGTGATTAATAGAAGTCAAAGTGAACTTTACAGTGAACTGGGCAGGGAAGTTTGGTCCTGGTGGAATTCCTGTGTGTGTTGTGTGGAGGCTATGTTGTATTCGATGTACCCATGACTTGTCTTTCTTTTCCTCCCTCTATTGGTGGTCAGAGTGTGATTATGACTCTGGTGAGTGGGGGTTGCCCTGTGCCCCTCTGTTGTGCATCATTCCCACACACACACACACACACACACACACATACACACACACTCTCACTCACTCACTCACTCACTCACTCACTCACTCACTCACTCACTCACTCACTCACTCACTCACTCACTCGTCATCCTCTGTGTGTCCTCTGTGTGCTACGCCCCTGTGTGGGAACTGCATGATACCCCCCCCCCTTTTCATGTCAGTTTTTTTCAGATATGAGGAAAAAAAAAATCCTTTTTCCTGCACACATGTGACATTTTCATTTAGAAACTGCTTCAGTAATATGTTACATGCAATCAAAAATTTTCAATGTGCTGTGGTGAAGCCACATTACCAAGACGTTAATTTCCACTGCGTTCTTGATTATCTATTTGAATGCTCATGGTCACTTCGGTGGCACTCTGACCGGCAGCCACCACGTTGCTTCAAGCTTTGTTCACTGTAAATTAGAGCCATTTATCAACCATTATGTTTCTACAATTGTTCACATCAAATACCTCCAATTTTTGCCTTTTTAAGCTGGGTTTCCATATTGAGAAACGGATGGATCATTCAGTTCTGGGAGTCCCAAAACTGTGATTATAGTTTTCTCCTCCACTGTGATCGATCAAGGTTCTTACATTGCATACCGTGTTCATTTGTATTTTATTGATGCAAGCTTTCCCAAATGCAGTGCACAGCGATTGATTGCTTCTCATAGCATATGTATTGAGGAGAATTGATCGCTCTGTGAATTGCCTGCAAGTGTGGCTTTTCCATCAAGTGTGCGATTTAAACGGTAACGGCGAAGTAACATCTGTACCTCTCCCTGCAGGTCGAGAATATGAAGGATACCAGCCGCTGTGGTTTCACCAGAGACGGAACTCCATCACTGGAGAGACAAACTTTGTGTACAAGGGAGGTTACTGGGAGGCGAAGGAGAAACAGGACTGGAGCATGTGTCCTGACATCTTCTAACCCGGGAACTGACCTCGGATCGCACCAAACCTCATCAGACAGGGAACCGCTCGGCCTCTGCACCTTAAGCGACAGGGCGTAGCTGGCTCACGAGCACTATATGGACCTTTTGTGAGCATGGGAATGTGTATGTTTCACACACTCTCAAGATGCACTGTACCTCCAAAATGTACACACTCACTCTGTTTTTTTTTGTTTTTTTTTACACGAGGGAATAATAAGGGTCGTTCCCTGAGCGAGTCCCCTCTGACACTAACAGACACAGCGGTGTGATACTGTGTGGATGAGAGCCGATGCTGAAACACCACACGATAAAGGCACCTGCTCACTCCGAAAATCAGGTGCTTCTTAATACTACCCACAATGCACTTTTCTGTGTTCACCCCATTAAGAGTTTTACAAATTGGACGCAAACCCACATCAGTTCATTGATAAAGACTAACAATTTTTGAGAGAGGTTGAAATATCAGACGCCAGTATTTGAGCAGTGAAAAGAAAATGACCTCTGTTTAATTCAGCACAATTAAAAGTATGCCAGGCCCACTTAATGAAGCTTATATTATTTTTTTTTTCCTATGGGAATGGTTTAAAATGCACATTTATTTGTCCCTTTCTTTTTTGCTTAAGAAAGAAGCTTAGAACTGAACACAGTGTCTTTTAGATTTTAAAAGTTTGATGAGGCAGATCATGTCTATCTCCTACAAAACAGGCTTATTTTATGAACAGATGAAATATGCAGCAGTGCGGAAATCCGTTTTTTTTATTTGGTATGAATGTTCAGATTCTGTCTGTCCCGTAGCCAACTAGACTATTGTCCTAGTAGAGATAACACAGCTGCTTATTTAGTTGATATTTTGGATATGAATTGCCTCTGTACTTCAATGCATTGCACTCATCTGAACATGGTTTAGACATCTACCATTTGTGGTTTTGATTAGAACGTTTCTAGAATAGACAGTCCTTCTGTTGTAACACATTAGTACAGTTCCTACATTAAAACATGAAACTTATAAACATCTACATCGCTCTAATAGGAACCTTTATCAAAGAACTGAATTAGCACTTTTCACTGTGGTTGGCGATAGGTTAGTACATATCTCTGTGTTGATGTTGAGAATATTTTCACTCTGTACATGTACTTTACCTTGTCCTCTGGTGCTCTCCCATAGCAAAACATAAAGTATCTTTGGTGACCATTTTTAGTGACATCAATCTCAACACTCATGCAAAGTACAAAGTCAGATCACAGAGATATTCAGTCACAATCACTTGATATATCCAGGAAAATGTCTGTTCCTATAGTGTGTATTGCACTAGTTCCACAGTCAGTTATTAGTTTGTAGTTCAGATGTTTCCAGTAGGACTATGTGAGACCGGAGCGGTTTCTCCGAGAACTCCCAAGTGTCTCCAGCTGACAGGAGGTCAAAGGTTACAGAAGCAGACAGGGCTGGTTCCTGTAGCGCCCCACTGTGTAGTCAGCTGCAGCTCACCACGGGCCACCCCGGCCGCCGCTCCAGCCTCACCACAGCTCACATGTAAAGACCTCCCATCCAGTATCTGTGGATACGCTGATCTGGAATCAGCTCACAAATGTCCCCTCAGTCGTTTGCCTTTATTTGACTGAACAAGGGAAAGAGTCCCCTGACCTGTGCACTACACGTCTAAGGTGACAAGAGTTTTGAAAACCAGTTAGTATTTTTTTGTAATTATTGTTAGGAATGTAGAATTCAAGGCTGGAGGTATTGTATTTACCATCTAGTCATTTGTGTGAATATTTTGTGATAAGAGAATGATATTGTAAAATGAAGAATAATTCTACTAATCTGAGTATTAATTTATCTGTACAGCTTAGTTCAAATTGACTGAATGAGACCCAATGATTTGCTGTCATTTTCAGTTTTAATCGAGATACTTTCTGGAGAAATTGAAGCTAACTCTGAGACACCCTTAATGTGGCTGCAGACTTCATGTTTTATATTTTACAAAATGTCTTAACACATGGAAAATAGTTTTTTTATAGCGTCCTTGATACTAGCACATCAATATCCCTAGCTGACCTGAAGTTTAATCAGTCCACACATCTGGCGAATCCTTCAATGTAAGGCCATAGGATGTGAAATGAACACTGGGAAATACATGTATTCACATAGACAACCTCTCCACAGTTTAGAGTGAAGACACTTTTAAGGGTGATAGTGTGAGGTGTTTGTTTTCTGAGATTAGATACGAATTAAATGTTATTTTTGCACAAAATGATGCCTCTAAACATGCACATTTTAAGTTTTTGATTTGCAGTTTATCCTAAGCACATTTAATTCAGTTAATTAACCTCTTTTTGTAAAGCTTTTTGCTGCACGGCTTCTGTTTTTTGCTTGTCTTTCCACCTCACACAGACTCAGACACTTCCATGAGCATGTGCATACAGGTACACACACTACTGACAGAGGTTGTGTACACTTGAAATCATATCAAGGGTGTAACGTACACAATGAGGATGCACATTTTTGCAGCGAGATGTCTCATTTTGCTGATTTGAAAACCTGTCATTGTGAAGTCGAACACAGATCATGGCTGTAAATGCTGAAATGAATGATGATGATGATGATGATGAAACTGTGCTAATGGAGCGTTAGTATGTGATTTCTTTTCTCAGCGATCAACTCGAGGTTCACTAAAGATTTACTTTAATATATTGTGTTTGAGATGATTTTATATTTGAAAATACATGTTATATTTTGAATGATAATGGAGAGCTCATCATATGTTTAATCGATATATTTCCAAATAATGTGACCTCAGTACTTGATGTTGACTTGCCTACTGAAGTTGCCCCTGTGAGGGCCTGTACAGTATCGGACAGCTGTAGCAATAATGCAGTAAGGTGTAGATGTAATGGTTCCTGGCTGTTGTTGCTTCGTCCAGAACAGTTGTCTGCCTCATGCAGAAAGGGAAAAACAACCAAAGTGTATGTGGAGAGTGTACTGTAGATTAAAAAACCTCTTCATCTGCCTTCCCTTCTCAGAGGGATTCAATGTAAAACCCCCTCCCATTGTTTTGTTCATATCATCTCACCCTTCTCTTAATTCACTATGGTGTGATTTAGCTTTAATTTTTAATGCTTTTATTTTCGGTTCCGATTTCTACCTTCTCATGGGTGCCATTGCTCTTATGTTGATGTTTTCATACAACATGTATGCATAATGAGGTAGATTAGCGTGCATGTGTGACACACGCCGTCTTCTCATTTGATGCTGCTCAGTTCTAAAATAGGAGTAAACTAATAAAGATGGGGAGTCGTTTCTTGCCTTGTCTAAACTGAACCCTGCTTCTCCTCGGACTGCGAGATGAGGGCGATGTTAATAATCTTAACAGTCATGAGAATCATGAGACACATCACAACAGCGGCCTAGTGCAGGGTGTCAAAGGTCACTGACATGCCTTGACTACTTTTACTCCCCAAATACACACAGGTGTATTCAGGTGTGGATTCAACTGAGGTTTTGCTTTTTTTTTTTTTTTTTAATTGTGTATTTTCTCCTTTAATTTATACTCGTATAACATTGTCTTTAAACAACAAAGACACAATAATGAAAAAAAGAAGATAATAAAGTTGTTGACGCTGAATATCTGTCTCCTGTATTTTCTCCAGGGCAAAGGCCTAAATTTAGTTGAATAAAACTTAAACTCAACCAACCCTTTACTCACAGACATGGACTGATGATGCAGGTCTGTACTGAGCTGGTTTCAGCTGCATTTGATGAAGAATACAGGGTTTTAATAGAGAAGAAACGCTGTAGATAAAGGAATACTTATTATGATTTTGGTAATGTTTATTTAGTGTAAGTTGTAGATACAGGAGCCTTAAAGTACCAGGATCCAATGTCTAAATCAAGAAAGAAAAAGAATTAAAATGAATAAATAGAAAAATCTATTAACTGAGTATTTTGCAGTTTGATCCAAGTACAACTTTACATGTTACTAGTCAGTATTAGTATTATTTCACCATCAACTTTTATGAAACACCATTGAAAATAAAGATTAATTATTTAAGATGGACCACAGTCAAGTAGTTGAAGATATAAAGTTTTCCTCAATGTTGGAGAAATTACTTCACTGAAGATGTTGGATTAACATTACCAGGACTATCCTATAGAAATATAGAATAGTAAACTGAAACTGCTTGGTAAATCATCAAAGTGAAAACAAAACAGAATAGGCATTTATTTGTTTTAGTTTTATTTTTTTCTGTCATTGGATAACAAAAAATAAAATCTTTTTCTCCCTCTTTTGGAAAAACACTTAATCTTGACTAAAACAGATAAGTTCATTCTAAATGTCCAAATGTCCCATTAGAATTTCCCCATGAATTAAGATTTTAAGCAATGAGAACATGTATAAGCTGCTGCCTCCTGGTCAGTCTTCAACTTGGACTGTTTAGGCAGGTCAAAGTTCACAGTTAAGGATACCTCTGATGGTCAGGGGTTACAATGAACCATCAGTAAAAGAGAACTGAAAGTCATGTCTTTGCTTTATGGTCCAAAATTAGAAGTTACAGTAATAATGCAGTAACACAAAGATCAATTATTATTATTGATATTATTACAATAATTTAATATGTACAAACTCCACAAAGGAATGAATTGCGGGAGTGCATTGATAATACTTGTTCTCTGGGTGGAAAGATAAGCCTTACATAGAGGGATATTTTGTGTAAAGTATAACATTAAGTTTTCTTTGTTATGTATGTATGTATGTACGTATGTATGTATGTATGAGTATCTATTGACTGGCCAGGTCAAGTGGAGTCACAGTGAAATTGTTGTACATTTGTGTGATATTATTTGTTTTGGGGTTTTTTTAGTTGATTTTTTCCAATTTATCGGAGTGTCCTTTTGGATCTGAAAGTTCTTTTGCCCATTTATGTTTGATGTGAAGTCTCTCTATATGTGTAATATGGCTATGACATGAAGTGAGTTTATTTTGATGACTGTTATGAAACGCAGTTATGAAATGGATAGTTTATTTTTGATATGTATAATATTGTATGTTTTGTGCAAGATTGTTTAGAATTTATTTTGACGTGTAAGATTTGTTAAGTTACTTTGAGGAACTGTCATGGGACTTTTTGGTCGGTAGAGAAAGATGGGGTAAGGGGGCGGGAATATTTATGGTATATTTTATCCCGCTCCTTTTCAATTTTTTTTTTTTTTTTAAGAAATTAAATAAAATTAATTTTATTTTTATTTATTTTTCTTGCACACACAGC
>JAPTGZ010000028.1:25699968-25716062 GCA_029814645.1 Fowleria isostigma
AACCCATGGCTAAGAGGACAGGAGTTAAAATATAAGGAATAAAATCAGTCAAAAAAAAGCAGCACGGTTGCACATGGTTGCACAGTAACTGTAAATCCATGCTCCCCCCTGGGCATGCATTAGATAGTTTTCAGCAGTGTTGTGATCTTAGAATATGCACCTATTTAATTTATTATGTTTCCTTTACAGCTGACTGTTAGGTACCCCTTTAAAATAATGTTGACTTTAACTTGACATGCTCTAAGTGGCTTTAAAGCAGCGGCCTGGGGGACGTGCTGCTAAATATTTCAGGACAAACTCATTACTGTAAATGGGCCTGTGTGTTAGTCTAGCTGGAGTAGACAGGCAGCAGCAAGAGAGATAGGACAGTGATGTGTGTTTGTACGTGTGTGTTTCTTTTCTAATAGCTGTGGATGTCTCAGGCAAGTAGCATCTCAGCGCCTAGCCCAGTGTCCCTGTTGCAACACTGTGAAACACACAGGGGCTCCACTAACATCTGCTTTGTAAAGAGCTAATGACAAGACAATGGAGACTGCATGATTTAAAGTATAGTACTAATGAGGCCCTGTGTGCTGCTGGGAGAATTCTGACATGCACTTACATGTACACACTTATGATTTCAACAGATGATTGCTGGCAGACCAGGAGGTAGACACGTCACAGACATGCAGTGTATACATTCAGACTGTGTCCATCTGTCTGTCTGTTCTACCTAAAGACATTGCAGCACACATAGAATGACTTAAAATCACATGTACACACACTGTCTGGGCTCAGCTCATATAATTACAATGTTGAGTTCCTAATCCCTGGATTGAAAATCTTCCCTTTCAGCAATGACTGTATATAGACTCCTTCTCAGACACTGGCGCAGAGGGAGTGTGATGATGAGGGGAAACAGTAAGGGAGAAGAAGAGAGGGAGAAATAATAAAGGACAAGCTTAACTGGTGGGGCTGTCAGTGGAGGAAAATAATATTTGTCCAGCTGGACAGGCCTCCCTTTGTGCAGGCTAAATGAATGTTGAGCTTCCTGTCTGCCCTGTCAGGGAGAGTGGCATAGACTGTATGCAGCCGCAAAGAAGCAGTGAGGAGTGCGGGGAGCTGTTTGGAGTTTGACAGGGATTATTAAAATCAGAGCAGATGATGAGGAAGGGGCGAGAGGCGGAGTGTGAGAAAGCCAAATTGACACAGACACTCTCCATTACCTTCCACTTGACTCGCGTTGATGACAATGTTGATATGAGACCCAGCAACGTGGCACAGGCATGGGATTGGCTGTTAGCATGATCGTTAAGCACCACGGGGTAGGGGGGTGCCCCTCAGTTCTGGCAGAGACGCAAGGAGATGAGTTGTTTATTTAAAGCCTTGACTGAAGAGCATCTCACCTCATTGTTTATTTATTTGGTCTATTTTTTTCCCTGTTTTAACTCACTGTAGTGTCAGTAGGTGGAAATGGTTAGAGGCAGAGGCAATGCATTTTGATCAGGGGTCCTCCACCTCCAGGGATTTTGTGAAGAGAGAGGAGGGGAGCTGGAAACTGAGGCGGGAGAACAGGTTTTGTACATCATGAGGTTTTTTTTTTGTTTTTTTTTTCAGGTACAGTTGATTTGTATCTCTGCCTGTCAGTAAGATTTTATCAGCCCTAATCAGGTCTACCAACTCGTGTTGCTGGGCATCGGATAAATTGGTCAAAAAAGAGTCATGATGTTGTAACAGTTCCAAGTTCTTTAACTGCCACACAAGATGCTATCATCGGGGGGTGGAACCCCATCTCCGTCCTGCACCTCGGTAAGCATATCCATGGTGAGGGCTGGACTCACCTCAGGCCCCGTGCAGCCATCACCAGAGGAACGCTGATAGTACAGCTTCAGGAGGTTAATGTGATACAATTTCCTACGACCAGGAGTAGCAATCAAATAATTCACACCTGAGAGTTTTGCTTCAACAATAAATGGGCCGGAGTATTTTGCCTGAAAAGAGGTGACGAGTGGTGTCAGAGCGAGGACTTGGTCCCCAGGACTGAACTCCCTGCACTCCACCCGACGGTACTGCACCTTCATTTTGTTTTCAATTGTAGCTTCTCCATAGCTTGACACCCTGCGGTATACAAGCGGTGATGAAAACCATTCACAAAATCAACCAGATTTTGAGGTGCCTCTGCAGACACCAGACTACACTTCAGAGCAGACAGGGGACCACGCAGAGTGACCAAAGGTGAGCTCATTAGAGCTAAAACCCGTACTGTCCTGCGCTGCTTCAAGAGCTGCCAGCAACAGCCATGGAAGCCCCTCTCCCTAATCCCTGTCTAACTCGGTACAATACGAGTGCAAGAGCAACTTCAGGGTCTGATGGAAGCACTCCAACATAGAGCACATGGTACGCCATGGACTGATTGTGCTATATACCAAGCGTTTTCGCAACCTGAGCAAACATGTGAGACGAAAAGTTTGTCCTGCGATCACTTTGTATCACTGTGGGGATGCCAAAAATGGACATAAACTGCATAAACACCTTAATCACTACTTTAGTTGTAATAGAGTGGAGAGGATAAGCAGCAGGATACCGCATCCTTTGGCACATGATTGTGAGCAAATATTTACAACCCGACCTCACCACAGGCAGTGGCCCTATGCAGTCTATGATAAGACTCAAAAGGCTCACCCAACCCTGGAATTGGCTGTAATGGCAAAGGTTTGATGGTCTGGTTGGGCTTGCCAGTGAGCTGACTGACACACATGACAGGACCTGATGTATGACGCCACATCTTTGTGCACACGTGGCCAGAAAAAGTGTTGCAGAACACGTCGGTATGTTTTACGCACACCAAGATGACCACCCTGATCATGCGCAGTCCTCAACACAACATCCCTGAACGCATCAGGAACCACAAGTTGAAATATAAGCGCACCAACAACGTCTCTATCACACGGGGACCACTTGCACACCAACAGGCCATTCTGAACAAAGTAGCCATGTACTAAATCCTGCACCTGGTCAGGCGGTACAACCTGGTCAAACAGGCAGGCTAATGACCCATCAGCCCCCTGCACTGCAATCCAATAGTCCTTTGACACAGACTCCAGCGATAAAGGCAACACCACCGGCTTGACAGCAGCGGCAACATCTGGCATTGCATCACGCTCTTTCTTCTGCATGCACATAATGGCACATGCAGGAAAAGGGTGATCCACCAGCCCCTCTGGAGCTACAGGAGCAGGCACCACCACGGGTGGAGGAAGCCCACAAGCCCAAATAGCACCACCACAAATGTTATTTCCCAATATCATAGCTACCCTGTCCAACGGTAGAGCTGGGTGCAAGCTAACCGGAAAAACATCTTAAGCCAAAGTACAGTCCAAGACAGCACAGTGTCACAGAATAGGTAAACAACCCATCTCAATGCCGCTCACCAAGAGAGTCACCAGTCTCAGAAGAGTAAGAGAAGGGTAGCACTGAGTCTAAAATAAGCAAATGCCTTGCCCCAGTGTCACGAAGCACTTTGATCACCGTGCTCTCAGAAGAGCCCTCCAGAGAAATGCAAGTGTTGACAATAAAGGGCTCGAAACTCAAGCAATCAGTGTGCACAGGTGCAACCAGTTCCTGAGCAGTTGTTGTTGCACACAGCAAGGTGGGAGCAGGAGCCAAAGGTGAGGCTCCCTTCTTATACTTCAACAGAGGACACTAATCCCTCCAATGACCCTCCTTATGGTAATAGTGACAGCACCTAGTTCGGTTAGGCCCCTATGGACTGTCATGTCGAACCGCTGGGGAATGAGAACTTGAGTCCTGAGATGCCTCAGAAGGCATACACTAAGGCTTACTCTGATGCAAGAGCATGTAATCGTCAGCCAATTGAGCAGCTTGTAGCACATCACCTGGCCTAGCCACATTCAATTGAGTCACGACGTCATGCGACAACACATTCCTGAACTGTTCCATCACCATGAGGTTGAAAAGACCATCAAGGGAAGTAACAGCCTCAGCAGCGCAAAAAAACCTGAGAGGTCCATAACAAACTGCAAGCAACAAACCCAGTAAGTGCATTTAACAGACCCACTGCAGCAGGAAGTTCCCTCTGACTACACAACCCTGAATTAGCTAAACTTGGCCTATCTTTGTGCAGTTCATGGCAGGAAGATTAAGCATGAGCTCAACAGGACGCACAGTGCTTTGTGAACAGAATGCGGTGCGAAACTCACTGGAGTGCTCCCTAGATGGTTGCCAAGACAACCAACAATAACCAGTCCATGCCACACTAAAGGCCCAAAAGACACAAACCCATAGGGGAAAGTGTTCCTAAGCCTACCAGGAAACTCCCACAAAGAAGTGAATCTAGAACAGCACTTACCTCAAAGCCAGGTGACGACCAGACCACAGGCCTCACCAAGGAAAACAATGCACTTGGCAAAAGTAAAAAAAAAAACAGGCCCCCAATTGTTAAGACTGGCTCAGAGTGCTTGACAAATAACACGCCCCAGAACAGGAAGGTCTCCAGTACAAAGTGATTAATTAGTGCCAAAGCACTGAAGCAATATATGAATACGAGCAATTGTAATCAGAAGGACGTCAGGTTAGGTCAATGGCGATTGGCGAAGAAGGGCAGGAGAGGGTCTAGGCAGACTTTTATATTCCATATGTCATCAAGGAGACACTTGCCCAAACATCAGGTTACCAAGGCATTGTCCAAACATCAGGTAACCATGGAGTCACTCAATCAAACATATGAGGTAGAGAGATAGAATGAGGAAAGAGGGAAAGAGAGAGAGAGAGAGAGAAAGAATGTACCCTAGCTATCGTCACAAGGAGGTTTCTAATTATTTTTGTTATTATAGAATATACCACATGACTGCGTGTCTTTATGTTTGTGGTTGGTGTCTTAACTGTGATAACATTTCAGAGATTTGTTAAATGCCAGTTTAAACCTGATACAATTGCTATGTTTTCCATTATTCAAGCCGGTGATGTACAGTTTTATGATATTCTCTTAGAATGCCTCTTAAAAGTTCTGCCTCTGCCTTTCTTTCTCAAGCTCCTTGTTTCTGCACATCAGTATGGAGTGGCCAGGAGATTTTCCTGAAGACCACTCTTTTGTGGAGCTGCCTCTTAGAGGGGTATCCAGTGAGTTGGACTTTGAACAGCTTCTAAAAGACACAGAAGAAAAGCTCAAACTCAATGCAAACAGGTGAGTCTGAGTAAAAAAAGCACTAGCTAAAATTTCTTTCTTTGAGATTTTTATTGTAGAAGAAACTCCCATTTGTATTTTACCAGTCTCCTATCATTTCTCAGAATATTGCTTTTTTTCTACCAGCGTTTCATCCTTTGTTGAATGCAAACTGTGGTGTCAAAGCTGTGCTAAAATTAGGTAGCACTTCAGCTGACAAAGAAGTCCTCCAAACACACATGACAGTGAAGCTAACAGAGTATAACATCCACAGAAAAAGAGCATGATATAATGCATACTTTGTTATAAGAGTGCAGCAGTGACTATTGGAAACCTGGTTATTATGGCAAATTCCTACTGGCAAAAACCTGACTTTTTAACTGTTTACGCTCAGTTAGATTCCTACATGGATACTTCATGTCAAAACACTATGTGACAATTTAAAGGAAAAACCAGATAGGAGTAGTTTCCTCCAAAATGACAATACCCTTCTGCTTTAGGGCATTATGGCTTCTCCAATAGTTTGATGAGAATGAAAATGATGTAGATAACATGCTATGGCTCCTACAGTCACCACAGCTCAACCCAACTCAACACCTATGGGACAATTTGATTGACGTGTTAGACAGTGCTTTTCACCACTGTCATCCAAATACTAATGAGGGGAATATGTATGGGAATAATAGTGTTCATCCAAGGTGCCCCAACACTTTTCTGAAACATCAGATTTTATGTCTACCTTTAAGTGATTACTTGTTTGTATATAGCAGGGTTGATGATACTGAAGTGGGACATCACCAGTGGCGGTGTATAATCCGAAGTATGACTTCTGCTTGCACTGAACTAAACACTAAAGTAAATATGTTTTTGCAGCTGAACACCTGACTACCCTTTTTATTTGTTGTTTGTAGAGTATACGTATATGTAACTAATACCTTGAAAATACACACCCAAGCCTTAATGAAAACATAGTACTGTGGATGTTTGTGGTAGAGAGAGGTACTATTTATTAGATGTCTGTAACATGAGTTTTGAAGCACTGCATTCTGGCTAAAGTGTTGCCTGATCTATTATCAGTGGCCTTGAATTGCATCAGTGGTATTTTTCCTATCATTTAATTGTATTACTATTATGAAACACAAGAACTGTCTTGGGTTCATGGAAAAACCCAGTGTTGATAATTGTATTTAATTTTCTGCTGTTCAGTTCAGTGTCACCAAAGACTGAAATATAGATGGCTGTCAACGGTGGCTGATGGGGATAGTTCGAGAGTGTAAATAGATTGATAAAGTTCCATGACACAGGGGGCAGAGAAGAAAAAAACAAATCTATATTTCAGGTCTTTTATTGTTTGTGGCGTTGTGAGGCTGAGGGCAGATGATGAAGGACAAGCTAAATGTAGCAAGTGAACAAAGCTTCACTCTGGCACCATTAGTCTGGGACTCATCCCTTCCTCACTCTCTCCCTCTCCCTCCCTTTATCTCTCTTTCTTTCCTTCTTCCTTCTAAATGGGAACATAATAATTGAAGATTCCACATCTTGAAACGAAAACCCTTGGGTAGGTAATTCAAGGCTTATTACCGAAGGCCGGGCCATTTTTCTGCTTTCTAAGCATTAAAGGGTTATTTTGTGTTCCTGCAGATGGGAGAGGGATAACCATTATGAGAACAAAGCGTCCAGATAATGGAGAATGGGGCTAAAAATAAGGCAATCCTCCTCTCGCCGTAGGGGAACACTGGTCAGTGTCTCCGTCAGGCTCCAACTAACTTCCTTCCAGACTACTTCAGGACAGACCTTATAATGTCGAGACACATCCAGGCAAACATAATCTTACAAGGCCCTTCTTTTACCTCAACCAGGGTGGGCTGCAGATGAATAAACACCCACATACACACATTGACAGCCTACTCACCTGCTACTTAATTGACTTATCAGTGTTTGGGACAAATTACGGAAGTAGGGGAGAGGAAAGGGAAGACGGTGCTGCCCACACCCGTGAAGGACTTCAACCTGTTTATGGGTCAAAGTGACTGGCCTACTCCTAGTACTCAGATGTCAGAGATTTGTCTAAGAGCTGCTCCCTAATTGAAGGAGATTAAGATAGGCTGACAACGGAGCTGGCTCCCCCAAATTGAAATGCTGTAATCCATTAGTTTTCATCAGATGGGACAGTGGCTCGATGAAGTGTTTGGGTGGGGAGTGGTGGGCCACCAGGAAAAGACTTCTAATGAAGTGTCAGCACAGGCCAGGAGTCTGTAGACAGACCTCTAGTTTCACACTGCCAAAGCAAATGGCTCTCACTAGTCACCTGCCAATCTTGATCAGGCTATCAATACTTTAAATTTCAGTGTGTCTATGTGTGTGCATGTATCAAATGTTTGAGATAATCAGGATTTTGTGGATGTGTTCAAGCAGGTAGTCAAAAACCTAAACTCTATCGTGCAAGGTTCCCTCTCAATGAACAAAAATACTGATCTGTAGTCCTCACAGTATGTAGCTGATTTTGTGTTTAGCTGTGCGTGACACGTGTGTTAAGTTAGTATATCAGCTGTATCGGTTCTCTGGTATCATTGGCTAGGCCGGGTGGCTGGGGGCCTCAGGGGTGAGGGCACTAAGTGGCCGACAGGCCGGGCCAGGACAGGATCTGTTTTCAGCCTGTTCATTCAAGGCCCCTTCCACTCGCAGAATGGGGCCCTTTGATGGAAGAGATATTTAGTTCTCAGGCGGCTGGTTTGGCACTGACTGAAGCTGGGGCTTATTTGAAAGGGATCTTCCTGCCCCCGTTGCCTCCAACCCCCCCACCTCCTGTTGGAGCGGAGGGGAGCGGAGCGCGACAGACAGACAGCCCCACAGCAGCCCACCCACACTAAATTAATTCTGACAAGGAACTTAAGATAACGTCAAAGCGCTGACTAATCGCGGGATTGGGTTTCTGTAAGTCAGGGAGCTGTGAAATGTGCCATCATATCTAATAAAAGACCTCCGGTTGCTCCCTTTCTCTCTCAGCGGTGGTGGATGTTGGGGGGAGCCCAGTTACGGTGTCGGCTGTCTGGCAAGACCAGTCAGAAAAACAATTAGATTTCACTTCAGCAGTAAAAATGCAAGTTTGTGTGTGTATGTGTATGTGCCAGTTAGGGTAAAATGATTGACATGTTTGTCAAGAGGCCTAAAGAATCCTTTCCTTCCAGTTTCCTCTGCCTCTTTTCTCATCCTCCAGGTCTTTTGTTGAGTTCTGTTTCAGCGTATTTGCCATTACGGATTCGTCCATTGTCGTCTTTCCTCAGAAACTTGAATGGCTTTATTTCCTGTGATTTCTCTGTTTTCTACCCATTTCTACCTTTCTCTTCTCCCATTCTCTTTCTGTCTTTTTCCCTGGCGTTTGAGCTGCCAGCAGTGGAAGTCATCAGGTTTGCAGCTAATCCTGCCAAGTTGATTAGGCTTCAGGTAGCTTTCACACCAACGGGCAAAAGGTCGCAACATTGTGGAGAGCTGGATGGACTTCTTGACACAGACTATCCACATTGACTTTATAACTTACAGCACAAGGCCCTAAGGAGGGGTAATTGAAAGGCGAGAGTAAAGAAAAGAAAATTAGGAAAGTAAGAGTTTGGAGCAAAGAGAGAGAGAAAAATGGTAGAGCAATGGATTGAAAATGCATCTGAAGAGGCGAGTGAGAAAGAGTTCGCTGTTGCTGTAGCCATTAGAGTATGTTGTTTTGTTCAGCAGGTCTAGATGATAGGGAGGGAACTAGTGTGAGTAGGAAGAGCCATTCTCTTCCTTGTCCTAATCTATGACTTCAAATGGTCTCAAGGCAAAGGAGTGTTAAGTCCACAGTCTCTTTCTCTTTTGTTCACATATGGCAAAAGTGAATCCCAGAGACTATAGTGAACGTTTCACAAAGAAAGCTGCAGTTTAATTTGACCTCTATGCTGTTATAAAACTAATGAGAAAAAAGACACCAGGTTCATATACACAGTGCCTAATTACATTTTCAGTTTTAATGAACTTTAGTGAGGAGAGTGCTACAGATGGAGGCCCATTTGAAACCTGCTGTCTACGTGAAGTCCTGGGGTGGAGCCCAGAATGAACATCTATGTTTATGATGTACTATAAAGACACATACAGAGCTCTGCGCTGCCAGTTAATCTACAGCAAAAGTTCATTAAAAGGCCTG
This sequence comes from Fowleria isostigma, assembly GCA_029814645.1. Taxonomy (NCBI): domain Eukaryota; kingdom Metazoa; phylum Chordata; class Actinopteri; order Kurtiformes; family Apogonidae; genus Fowleria; species Fowleria isostigma. The sequence goes on from JAPTGZ010000028.1 coordinate 25,709,304, forward strand.
TCATATGATGGAAATCTGTGCTAACAATTAAAAATTAGTATAAGGCTGACTTTCACATTTCTGTAAGATATATATATATAATGAAAATCTTACTGAACTGTATCCAGAATTTTCATTTTCTTAGAGAGTAAAGTGGTTAAGTTGCCTCGATTAATTTTACACAGCGCCATAAGCAATTCTTAGTCATGCTAGTTTTGCTTGGGTCTCGCTGAACCTGTGTTTTACAGCTTGTGAGCTTTAGGCAAATATAGTTAAGAGATGCTGCACACAATCTGTCACAGGTTGAGGCACAATTGTTTCTATAACATACATGAATGCACACACATAATTTAACAAGGTGAAAGAAAAACATGACAAAAATGCTGAAAAGAATACAGCCAGTGTGTAATCAGGGTTCCTGTCTGTCAGCAAGTTGGTGTCAAGAGATTAAAGTGAGATGCGTCATCTGGTCTGCTTAAAGAAGGAGAGAGAGGAGAAGAGATAGTTAAAGAGAGAAAATGATGGTATTAGGCAGTGTTCAATCTAGAGGATAGCGGTTGGTGAAAGTCTATAACGTTTTATCCCCTTACGATTTTCCCCTCTGAAACGAAAGTGTGTCAGATTGAACGGTTATTTAATGTGTTGCCATTGTAAGACATCTGGATGTGTTCATGGCCCAGGAGCAGGCAGGAGGCAGTTTATAGACCTGTGGTAGGGGATAAGCTGTCTGATGGGGAAATGGCACGTTGGCTCTGCATCATGTATACTAACACAGTAATGTGTGAAGACAGACAGCCATAATAATTTGCATGTAGAGCTGCAACTAATTCATTTTGTTTTCTTATTTAATAATTGACTAATCATTAAGCCTGTTAAGAGTCAAATCTCAAGACATACAGAACAAAGCAATGCCACAAAATTGCTTATTTTGTTTGATAAACATGATATATGAATAAAGGTGAATGAAAACTATTGAGAGTTCTCTGGTTTTACTGGATTCAGTATCAAGTACACACACATTCATTTATACATGCAGTTGCAGTGCACACACCAGGATGTTTAATTATCCAAGTATGTAGATCTACACACACACACACACACATACACACACACACATACACACAGTCCTACATGAGAAAATATATATGCATTGATTTGCATGGAAATGACTAAACATGTCAGGCCCAAAGATGTCATTTCTAATCTGTCATATTAAAGAGGAAACGGAATAGCTGATGCAGTCTGTTAAAATCAAAAGAGCTGTGTTTGTGCGTGTGCATGTGTGTCAAGGGGAAGAGTAAGACGTGAGACGGCAAGAAGCGTGTGTCTCAGATGCCTGCCGATGCCTGTAACGCCACTTCACACCAGATGCTTAGCAGACACTCACACGCTGATATATCGATGTCTATGTTCATTACTGTTGATGCTTCTGCATCTTTTTTTCTCGCAGCACAGACAGTGAATGAGAGTGAGGGAGAGTAAAATGTGAAATAGTGTGTAGGTCCATGTGAATCTTTAATGTGGTGTTTTTGTGTTTGCATGACTGTAATGTGGTTGGTTTTGTGTTTATTTTTTCCACAGTGTGCATGTGGAGCACCTGGGTCTGTATTTGGGTGTGGTAGTAATCTCTCAAACAGGCTCCTTTCATAATGAAGCTACTCTCCCAGAAAATCCTGACAGTGACGTTGTCCAGGGAAGAGATGGAAATTCACCTGGAGCAGAAACATTCCATTTTGAATGGAAAAAAAATACCATAAAAGCCATGTTTATAAATTTGTTTGCAGATGTTCATTCTCCTTCATATTTTATTCCTGTCTCTTGTTGTTGGTAAACATTTATGTCTTTTTTTGCTGAGTGCCTCAGTCTTGTGCTCTGAAATGAATAATGTATCCTCTTGCATAGTTTTACTGTAGCACTCAGACTTATACTGTGGATCTTGCCTGTCACTCAGCATTGAACAGCAGTTGAAGGAGCTCCAGGCCAAAATGGGAGACTCGCAGTCAGGGGAGCGTCCACCAAGTCCAACGGAATGTCTCAAATGGTTTAACTTCAGACTGCACACCACGGCTAAGCCTGTTGCCTCTGGAGATCTTATGGACTTCCTCAAAGCTCTGGTAATCAAACAGGAAGTTGTTGATGATTACCCTGACTGATTATGATTGTAACAATGTCAATAATGAGCACATTCACAAAGAGTATGTGAAAGCAAAGTATAATAAGGGTGATGAATGATGGATGGTTATCACTGTTTTATCTTCTGTCACATTGCTGAGCATCCTTAATACCCAAATGATTTCACTGACATTCTATTATTACCATTTAGCTATTGTGTGTTTGTTTACAAGACCCCCAGAGGTCAAATTTGTTGCTGCTCTGGAGTGGCTTGTAAAATTGACATTCACACTGCATTGTTGTATAACCTTGCATTTCTACTCCTGTTTCATTCAGCAACAGTACCTGAGGTCTGATGAAGAGGGGAAAGAGGAGGTGACACTCGAACTATTGCTGAATCTGTCCTCTCAGTGTGGTGTCTGCTTTCCCTGCACTCCTTCGTCCACATCTGCCTCTCTTCATCCTCCACTCATTCATGCAGTCAGTGATGACTCTTCAACAGAGGTAATGCACATTTTAAAACTGTTATTTTGCAGCTATTATAAATACCTGTTAATGCATTAAATTATTTATTGTATAGTTCTGCAGTTAAGTATATATTGAAAAGCCCATATTGATTGTTTAACTGAGTGATTACGCTGTTTGCTATAAAAAGTACTGTGGTTGTTGTTCATCCTTTGTGTTTTTTACTTCACTATTTTGCCATTTTCACAAGATTCTGGCAGCGTGGGATGATGTGCGTCTCCAGCTGCGCCGCCACCTGCTGGATCGACTGTCTCCCCGCATCCCAGAGCATCTTGGACCAAGACGTATTTCTACCCTGTCTATCCCTGAACGGGTCTATTGTCTGCAACAGCTGTTCTTTCTTTACCCTGAGTCTGAGGCACTCGCACATTACCAGGTGCATTAAAATAGCGAGAAAACTTGTGAAATATTCAGACTTTTAATCTAGTTCAGTGTTTTTCAACCTTGGGGTCACCCCCATGTGGGGTTACCTGGAATTCAGATGGGGTTTCTTGAAATTTCTGGTATCTAATTGAAAAATAAATCAGTTACTAACACATTATTTTTTAATGATATATTTCATTATAATTAAAACACCACACTCTTTTCCTAATAAAAATCAGGTTCAAATAAAATACAGGCTATAATATCTGAGAGGACATATCTTGTTTTTCTTTCAAATATTTCTTGTGACCAGTATGAGATGCTGCAGCTCTTTCATAATTCATAGTTTAGTTATTGTTTGTTCAATAGTAATTTGCAGCCTTGTAGATATAAACTCGGCTGATCTCTACATATCTTGACCAAGGAAAATAAAAATTTCAGTTTGTGCAATAATCTCAACCTGGCTTTTCTGCTTCCATCCATAATTATATAAATTATATAGCCTAAATGTCATCTAAAATTAATGTTTACTTGCAACATAGTAAACTATTACATGATCAGAAACAAATTAATTTTAGCCAAAAAACTAAAGGCTCCATTTTGAATGTCTGGGGTTGCCAGAAATTTATGATGTTAAAATGGGGTCACGGGTCAAAAAAGGTTGAGAACCACGGCTCTAGTTGATGATCCAACACATTCCTGTGTAAGATTATTGAACTGCTTGGTTGAAATTAATTTTAATATGTAGGTATGGATTCATTTATTACCTAGTATATAGAATGTCTCCAACAGCAAGATGAACTTGCTCGACTGCTTTTGTAAACATGTCAGTCTACAATCACACTGTTGATATTCTTTCACCAGGGCATCAAAGCCCAGTCTGTGCTGGTTCTGCTGCACTCAGCCTTGAAATCCACAATAGGCATGGAGACGGGCTTTGACAGACTGACCATGGGCTTCCGCTCCGTGGTACCAGCTCTGACCCAAGCTCTGACAGAGGAGCTCCATGTTCTGTCAAGGCTAGCAGAGCCACACACCATCCTGGGTTTCCTTAACGCAGCCTACCTCAGCACTGTGGCACAGGAACTGGTGTCCCTGATGGAGAAAGAAAGTGAGGCAGCCCTTCGGGACAACACCACTCTCACCAACAAGATAAAGAAATACTCAGCGAGGTCCCGGGCAACCGTAGGTGAGTGGTTTGTCTGATTTTTTTTTTTTAATCCCTTCACTTTTCACTTTCTGCTCATTATTTTGAGTTCTCTGTCTCCCAGAGTGTGTTCATAGGTTTTCAAAGTCTATTTAGATTTCTTCCCTCTTCCCTACACTCCCGCTTCCTATAGTAAAGGTGATTTTCTTCTTTTCCATTTGTACTTTTCTGTTTTGTAGTGTGTAGTAATCTGAGCCAAGGCCTCTGTAAGTGATTGTCAGTAACTGCTGTTTCCCTTGTAATTGCTTTCTTTTTACTGCCCTATTTCCTGTCTGTGCCACTTGCCTTTTTTACCAACAAATATAGAGGAGCAGCATTTGCAGGGCCAAGGCTTCTTATGAAACTAGTTTTAAACACCATTTACCCACATACTTTATCAGACTGTGATGGACCCTAAGCCTAAGAAAGGCCCGAGCCATATACAAGGTCTGTCTATACTGTGTTTAGACCAGAATTCATTTATTGCTTCACCTTGAACCTAAGGCAATATGCACTAAAGCCATCTTAACCAATGGACTGTAAACGGACGTAAACATAGCTCAGCTGTAACAAGGGTGTGCAGCAAAATTGACATTGGAAAACAGCTTATGACCTTACAGCATTGAAAGAGGATTGATCGATTATGACCTTCCTCTTAATTTTGAGCAGGGTTACAATATGTAGACATAACAGTGGATCATGGAAGAGCTGGCGCAGGATTAAGGACGAAAATCAACATTTTCATACCCTTGATACACAGACAGTTGGATATTTGAGAGGGAAAAAAAAGTACTTTTAATATTTTCCACTAACTTGTCACAGTCTGATGGAACAGGCAGTGATGTTATATATTGAAACCAGAGAGGAGCACAGACCTTCACACTCCATGTCACTTTTGATTCTTAATTCCCCCTATTCTCTTTGTTTTGGCCTATTTACAGCTTGCTGGGGGTAAAAATTCACAAAAAAAAAAAAAAAAGTAAAATGCGTGAGCTATTGTTTACTTTTTCAAAAATGGTGCACATGTCAGCTTCCCTGTGGAATGGGGAGAGGAGTGCTTTTACATCTGCCATTCTTCGATAAACACACCACCAGCCTTGCTTCTTTCTCCCTCCCTCCATCGCTCTCCTTCCATCTCCCTCTCTGGTTTTTACTTTCCCTCTCCTTAAACGTGAGATGAGAGGAGGCAGCCAGGATAATTGGCCATGCGTCAGTTGGGCTGTTTGATCACGTAACGCGGCGGAGGCCTACACCTACGTGCCGCTCAACAAACCGTCAAATGTAGCACCGGAGGCAGAACACGGCTCCAAAGGGAGCGGGGGACCCGTGCTGTGTAATGATGGTAAAATGGAGCAGTTTTGCCTGTGCTGGTTTTACGTGTGTATGTGTGTGCTGGTTTGTGTGTGTATGTGTTTGACTATCAGCTGCAACACAGCTTTGAGGGCTACAACTGGGATTACATTTTTGTGTTGTTCCCGTTTAAAGTATCTCCCCAAAAGCTCCAGAACCCACATATCAACTATCCCAACGCCTGTGGCTCCTAAAGAGCCATATCTTGAACATTAGTGCATAATCTGTTTTCACACTTTACTGTCTATACTGTATGCCATGGCCATAATTGTCAAGACAATTATGACAATACTTAAAAAAGTGATTCTATTTTCATAAGCATCCAATGACTCTTTAGATCTCTTCCTCCTCCCTGCTGTGTTATTGTTTATTTCTGCAGAAGAGGCAGGCAGTAGGTATATTTTGATAAGAGCCATGCCTGGGAGACTGTGCAGGCTCCCAAGGGAGCAGCACTGTCTGTAGCATCAGCCACTGTCAAACCACTGAACCATTTAACAGCATTCACAGTGAGATCTGCCTCCTCTTTTAACCCCACCAACTCAAAGGCAGGCTCTGACATTGTACCTAGACAGATGTAAAGGGTCTTAGCCTTCTTTTCCCCTTCCTTCTTTTCCTTCTTTTCCTTTACTCTACCCCTCTGCTGTCCACCTCTTCTCCTTGTGATCTTCCCATTTTCTCATAGTTTCCCAAGTCTAATGGGGTGAGCTGTGAGACTGGGGAGTGTGTTGGACAGATTGGCTGGTCAGGAACAATGCAGTCTTTAAACTTTACCAATGCACCTCAGTGACTCTGCAGGGCACTGGGTAGGCCAAGTATGCATGTGAATGTTCCTATGTGTGTGTGCACATGCAGACTGTCAAAGCACTGTACATTCAATTTTTAATGCCTTTTGCTTTATGTAATCAAAGTGAGAGAACATGGGATACATTTTCTGCCGTAGTCCTCTATAGGTAAGGGCTGACATTAAGTTCTGTCAAATCCCTTATTTTCTTTTAACAATTAGATATTTATTCAAATTTCTTGCAAAACAATTACATATTTTGGTCAATCATGTATGACAGTTATTCCTTCTGAAATATACGGGGCTATGGGGCAGTTGGTAGAGCGGGTTGTCCAATGATCAAAGGGTCGATGGTTCGAATCCCGCCTCCAACAATATGTCGAAGTTGTCCTTGGGCAAGACACTGAACCCTAAATTGCTCCCAGTGAGGCCTGGTAGCACCTTGCGTGGCAGCAGCCGCCCA
>JAPTGZ010000028.1:25726251-25744139 GCA_029814645.1 Fowleria isostigma
TTATTATTATTATTATTATTATTATTATTATTATCATTATTATTATTATCATTAAGAACAACCATTCATTCTACACTAAACATATAGTTAGACAAAAGAAAAATCTTAAAAAAAAAACCCACACACAATAAATAAAAATATACAGAATGCATATACGTGTTTGTGCATTAAAATCTTAACAAGGTACCTGGCATTGGTTCTGCATCTTCTTGGAAGGTCTACCAACAATATATATTTGGGATGGAGGGAGGCCGATGGAAGTGTAGACTGAAATGTCTTTGGTTGATCCATAACCAGCGAAAATCTTCATGTGAGCCTGGAATCGGTTTGATAAAAATAAGCATTCATTAGTCATTGAGTATTTCCCTTAACCGGAGTTAGCATTAGGCCTGAACAATGAACTGAAACTGAATGGAATAATTAAAATGACAATTATTTTATAAAAAGGTCAAATGTGTCTCAACATACCATCATAAATGTAATTTACCACAGACCTCATTTTAGAATTTTTTATTTTAGATACAAAATTTGCCAATCACAGTAAAATCACAGCTCATTACTTTAACAGATATTTCAATTAAATGTTTCTTGCACACTGTTTGCGGAAAAAAATATTAGACCTACCCTTGTTTTCTTCAATTTCTTGTTCATTTTAATGCCTGGTACAACTAAAGGTACATTTGTTTGGACAAATATAACAATAATAACATAAATAGCTCATAAGAGTTGAATTTCGGAGCTAATATCTATCCATTGTCCATGGTTTTCTTGATAACCAAAATCACAAAAGTTCTTACATCAATATCTATGGCATTGTGCTGACAAAAACAGTGCTTTTAGTCATTCCATGTTTTCTTTTCTGTCTGTTTTAGTCACATGATACACACAGGGTTTAGTACTTGATTGCATAATTATTGTTTTTGATTACTTTTCATGGTCTAATAATTTTTTCCGCACCAGTATATATGCAAGACCAACAGTTCATATAAAACTGCACAGATCATCTCGCTGGGTCTCACCTCTGTCAGGGACTTGAGGAAGTTGGCTTTGTGTCTGAGAGGGTCGTGAACCAAACCGTCACAGAAGGACACAATCCCATGAGGGAAGTTGTGCTGAGATAACCACGCCACTACCCGCTGCTTCTGCATGTCTGGACGTCCTGTTACATAGATGATCATGTAGCCTAAATCCTGCCAATGCCTGCCATGACATGAGGAGAAACAGAAGAATATAACAATGGTTGCAAAGAGGCATATGTCATTAGGAGTTACAGAGACATTGCAGACAGAAGAGAAAAGTACCTGACGACGTCTACGGCTCCAGCCCGCACTTTGGGGTCGCTGCCCATGATGGAAACACTGGCAGCAAACGAGCCGTCAATGCTGAACACCACAAACTCTGTACCACGAGGAATAACCGTCAAGTAGCTGTCTGCAAATGTGTGGTCACCTCTGGAAACAGACACAGAAAATGGACGGGCCTGAGGTAAATTAGGTTGTTCAATCACAATTTTTTTTATAACAAATGAAATGTAACAGATTGCAGTTCACTAGTTACCATGTTTAAGATAAGTACTAAGGAATTTGACTGTTATCAAAGAGATGGAAATTAAAGAGGCTGATAAAGAAAAAAAAAACCAACAACATAAATTTACACCACCACTGTACATTAAAGAGCCCTTTTCTGATCTTACAAGGAAAATAATGGCTAATTTCCAAACTAAAAAGTGTAATTATACAACCTTGGTGAGGTCAGATATTTGACATCTAAGATTTTAATAAAAAGATTGTATTTGGATGTGGCCACTTTTATCAGTTTTTTTTCCTCAGTAACTGTAAATGCTTTTATTTTAATCCATTACATAAAACCCGTTAATTTCTAAAACACATTTATGATTCAGGTTTTCTGAAAGAAATGCATAAATGTAAATGTTAGTTACTCACTCTACAGAACAGATCATTTTTAGTTTTGTCGAGTTCTAGATAGGTCGATGCATACTCTGTTTATGTTTAGTCTATATTTTTTATGTTATGTATATTTTCATATTTCTTATTCTATATTTATTCTTATTCTATATTTATAATACATATATACATATATATATATATATTCTACATTTATATTCTTATTATATATTCTATATTAAATATTTTTGATCTTGTAACTCTTATTCCACTGCAGTTCTTTTTGTAACACTGCTGTTGTAACACTGCAATTTCCCCATTGCGGGACAGCTAATATAAACAAATAAATATCTTATCTTAAAAAAGCTCAGTTTATTCAGTCAATTAACTCTTGTTAGGACATATTAAGAAAATCTGCAAACTTAATCTCACCTAACAACCATTTTGACAGGATAGACTCCAATCCCCAGGCGTCTGTCATCTGGGATGACAAAAGACACACGGCCGCTGCTGTTGGTCACCTCTGTGCTGAAGTACACCCACTCTCCCGATGGAGGCTGAGTCATAATATGGAGGTCGACCTGCATAGATTGAACATATTTTAAGTCAACATGAGCTTAAAGACAAAACATACACAAACACACATTTGTGATGTATATATGCTGCTGTGACGACAAAAGAGAGTCCACCTTTTCTCCAGCCAGAGTGACCATGTCCAGAGGACCATACATGAAGCGACCTGTTACAACCTGCTGGTTGTCTTCAGTGAACACTGCGTCATTTACACGATGGTTGGCAGTCACATTCTGTCAGAAATTAATGCAGAGTCCATCCATATGAGAAACAAGTCAAAATAAAGATGTATGTGTGAAATGCTGTAATTATGTGGTGATGTATCCTATTAGACTACACATCCAAAGTACACTTTGCTGATTTATCAATCCATTTAACTTTAAATTGAGCTTTATTACCCTGATTTTTACATGTGTCCTCTTGCGGAGCCACTTTTCTCGAGGTTTAGACGGTGTGAATTCAGACACTTCTTTTCCATCCAGTTCCAGGATGCTGGAGTTTTCATGCCTCATGACCTGTAGGGAGCATTCAATCACTGTGTGTCTAGTCACCGTAAAGAAGTAGTGTAACATTTACAGCAAAAATAATGCTGACTCACCTGTCTCAGGAGAAAAGACACAACATCAGTGGACTCCCAGTATGATGCGTGGAAGAGGTGTGGCAAAGCCACAGTGGGGAAAGCAGTCAGAGCATCGGGGCAGTACAGGGCAAAGTCCAGCCGCTTTGTACCCCACCAACGTGCTGCAACTGCGATGGGAATGGAGTGAATAGGATGCACATATGTAAGATGAAAATGTAAGATGGGATATGTGATGCCACGCAAAGGTGCAACACCCCCTGAAGCTAAAGCAAAAAGGTGATTTCAGTTTTAGCCATAATCATCACCGATCCCAGCAGATCTTCAGCTACAGGAAGGAAAGTCAGGAGTTGTTGTCTTTGTTATTAACAGACAAATCAAGAGCTGAGAAGGAGGGAAAAGATGGTTAGGACTAAGATGTGTGATCATACGATCGTGTGAGTATGACTGACATGAAGAAGAGAATGGATTTGGAAAAAACGAGATGTAGCCAAGCACTGGATTTTACTCAGGTAAATGCCTGGAAGACTTGTAAATTCATTTTTGAAAGTAAAGCGGTGCGGAAAGACACACAGAGGACAGATAACACCTGTTATCTCATGCTGATTATAACTGACCCCTCCCTTAAAAAAGATACCTTGCTCCACTTCAGCCTGGGAATCCAGTGAGACCAGATCAGATATAGCACAGTCCAGCCCCGCAGACAAGCAGGTCTCATACTGGCCGACTGGACTTAGACTGCCACTGGGCTCTGTGACACAGTCCAGCTCTGCCACCAGACCTGCATCAGGAGATCCCGGGGTCTGGGCAGCCCCACGTTTCTTACGGGACTTAGGGGGACTTTTCAGGAAGAATTTGTTTTGTGATGTCAGGGCAATTTGGGACAAAAGGCTCAACTTTTTGGTTTGGTTAATTTGGAATGATTTAGCTATGAAGAGAAAAACAGAGAAAGACAACATATAAAAAACTTGAATGTACATGTATGTGAGTTCATGACAGTTCATTTTAATGTCCAGAGGCATCTGGAGTCAGAGAGCTGCTTTAACAGAGCTGTAAAAGTCAAAGCTGGAAAATAAATGTTAGAATTAATAAACTCAATGGAGCACAGTGATGTTGGTTAAAAAAAAAACAAAAAAAAAACAAGTCTTGTTAAATTCTGGAGTTAGAGAAACAGACATCTGTCACAGTTAATTAACACAAGTCTTCAGGGTTGTACTGAGCTGCTGGAAAAGTAGTGCAACATGTTTCCATAAAAAAGTGAAAGAGAGTGAGGGGGGTGAGGTGGGTTTGGAGGACAGTCTGACATAAAACACAACAGAATACTGGTTATCTCTGCAAACATTGCAATAGGAAGTGAAAATGCAGGAATGGCTGAGGGACGCAGGTGTCTACATGCATTGCAACATTAGATAAATGCAGCACTCATTCATTGCATTTACATTTAGACGGTGGGTAAGAGTAAGACACACAGTGAAAAGTGATGCTAAGCTTTTGTCTTCTTCAGAACTCTATTTGGGACTTTGACTTTCAACACGTGACAGAAAAGTGACTGAACGTCTCCCTTTAAAGTAGGCGTTAAGTCTGTCTATGAAGAAATGGGAAAAAAGTGGGGTATTTATGTTCTACCTGGCTGACTAGACTGCTCCGGCTGGAGTGCAGGGTGTGTGTAGAGTCAGAGAAATGCAGTTGAGACAGAGAGAGAGAGAAGATGAGGGAGGAGTGTCAGGAAGAAGAAGAAACAAGACAGAAAATAGGGAGAGGTTAGAGTGGAATAAAGACAGAGAGAGAGAGAATAACCAGTGTTTGTGTGAGTGGAAGGTAGAGATCAAGAGAGACTGGTCGGCATTGAGGACACTTACTGTTGGCTATGTTGGTGGCAGTGTAACTGTCTGCCATTCCTGAGACCTGGCTGGCAATGCTGACCTCACTGGCCCTCCGCTGGCCCCGGGAGAGGGGGCCCGTTACAGGGGATGAGGGGTACGAACTGTCCATGAAGACACCACCATGAGACTGAACAACATCTGCTATTGAGCCGAAACAAGGAGATCCCATTAGACAAGAGACACAGGTAAGGGGAGCTCACAGTGATGAAGGAGAGGAGGAGGAGGAGGAGGAGGAGGAGGAAGATGTGGGTTAGGGTGGCAGCAGAGAAATGTGACAGCAGGCACCATGATTTCAGAGGACACATGAAACCACAAGGTGGCCACATGGTAGCAAGGTCAGATTTCTGTAACCAGCCAAGTGGAAATATGGGCGCATGAGTACATAAAACACAAATGTAGACTCACAAATGTCCACATCTACTTGTTAGTATTCTATTTCGAGATGAGTTTATCTATTAACAGTGATTGCATGTTGAAGTCCTTGTTTTGTATTTTGTTTTTTTACACAGAATATAATTTAAGGTTTTTACAACATCACATGACCTCTGACAATTATCACAAGGAAAAACATATTCAGATTGTAAAAACAGAGTTCCAGTACAGTACACTGCACAAGCACAACATCACAAGCGGCATAATTTCCACATCAAACCCTCTCTGAAGTTCACACAACAGTAGCAATGTCCTCTTGAGCTTAAAACGGTTTCAGACATTATGGAAATGATGCAGGCATACTGAAACCCTGCTTAAAAACACAGCACAAATGCTTATATTGCTCATTAGATGACATGAATAAGTGATGGCGACATCAAAACGTAACATCATAAAAGATGCGTAGCAGATTTTCCAACGTATTTCCATGGCGTGTGAATATATCAAGGTGAGACTGGAGGCATCTAAGCTGGAAAATAAGTCATTTAACCCAAATTCAAAATACTACACGGAAACTATATTTGAGCCTGCTCTGAAGCAATAGCAGGTATTAACTTGAGCTGAATTCAAGTTAGTAAAACAAAAACCATGGAAATACTCTGAAAGGACACAAGATGAATGAAAATGTGAGTATCAAGGGCTCAATGACACGGATGGAACAAACACAGAAAAGAAACACAGCGAAAGGGGATTAGGACAGATACAGGTGATTGGGAGAGGCTACACACACTCCATAGTGGCGGGTGTGGCTTTGAGGGAGCTCTCCTGCCAGTTTAGCACAGGCACAGGGATGCAGGTCTCACTGATGGTCTCCTGACAGCGAAGGGACAGAGGGAGCCCGCTGTCAAGTAGCAGCTGAGCGTTGCTCTGGACTGTCTCCACTATAAAGGGAGGTGGAGGGGCAGAGGAGGCAGAGATCAGGGGGGTTTTGGAGGTAGAGAGCCAGGAACATAGATATGGGAACAGGAGGCCAAGAGAAGAGGAAGGAAAGAAAACAAGGAAGACACAAAAACATATGAAGCAAGAACAACCGAACATGAGACGAGAAAGCAGAGTCAAGCCCTTGGTTGAGCCAAGTTCTTTCAGACTGACGTTTGTCACATACAGTAATTACACTGTTTTTACCACTTTCAGGCATGGTAATTAGTGCTGGGCGGTACGACCAAAACTTTGAACCATGGTCTTTATATTCAGTTGTAGAAAGAATTATTAAACCATCAAAAGTCATCAAAAACAATGGTTATGTTACTGTGTGTAACATGTGATTAAAACAGATAGAAAAGAAAACATGGAATGTCTAAAAGCACTGTTTTTATCAGTACAATGCCATAGATATTGATGTAAGAACTTATGTGATTTTGGTTATCAAGAAAACCATGGAAAATGGATAGATATCAGCTCTGAAATTAAACTCTTACGAGCTATTTTTGTTGCTAACATTATATTTGTCCAACAAAGGTACCTTTAGTTGTACCAGGCACTAAAATGAACAATAATTTAAGACAACATAGGGTGATCTAATCATTTTTCCGCAATTGTAGGTTTGTGACTTCTGTTGTGAGGAGAACATAAAACATTTGAATTTCCTCTTCAGGTTCATGCTTGCATATACTCACAAAATATATATACCTACACAATTACATAAATGTAAAAGGTTGAAATTTAAAGGTCATATTCTGTGGCCAATGACACTGAGCTGACAGGTGTACCGTTTAAATGTCAGTATATTTTTTGTGTTTTGGTTTTTTTTTTTTTTACTTCCATGTGTTTTTTGTATAATAGTTAAGGTTTGCATATTGGAGTTGAAAAAAATTGTACCTTAAAAAATAATCAGTAACCTGTGGATTTTCTTTGTTAATTACACAGATTCAAATCACAATACTGTCTCCAATAATTGCTAAGTAACTTGGTCCAGCTCTAATACGAAGTAAAACATATACACAAAACAACATATTGTAAAGTGCTCAAAATATATATGTGAACAATTTTATCTTAAAATTCTATTATAAAATTAAAAGTTGTAAAAGCCATAAGAAAGGGCATGTGCAGATAATAATGTTCTCCTCTCAATATATTCAGGAATTAACACTATATCATTCTTGTCACATGACGTTTTACAGCCGTTGTGTCAACTATGCTAAAACATGATAGTATATTAATAGTCTATACCTACTGAAAACTCATAGAACATTTCATATGGTCTATCACCCAGCACTAATGAGTCTTAACTCAAAAATGGTCTTTAAATTTAACGAATATTTCAAACTTTACAGATTAGTTACACAAAGATAAGCTGAGGATGTCCATGTCCAGGTTAGTAGACAAAAACCTTTAAATCATTACAGATATAGTCTTATTTCTAAAATATATTACCCGTCACGCTGCTGTTAGTTCATAGTTTAAGGGTAGAAGTTATTTCAACCTGCTTGGATCGTTTATGAGTCACGATGAGTCACAGAGAAAATTTTTGGGTAACAAGAGTAGGCTGAGGCTCTAAGGCTTACTCCACTATAATGAGTCCAAACAGAAACCAGCAGCAGGACTATGATCACATTTAGATGAATAACCTGCTTCACAAAAGACTTTGAAGCACAAACAATAGAAAAATGTTTCATTTTTCTTTAAGACAATGCTTTTTGTGTGAAGACTCAGTATACTGTCAAAGTGTCTTAAAGGTATCTATGGCATGCATATGGATGCATGCCAGGACAGTGGGTTACAATCAGATCTGACAGCGTCTGAACTTTTTATTGATGCAACTAGAGATAAAATCAACAGCACAAAATCAACTGAATTTTACATTTGTGTCTGTGCATGTGAATCCAAGTCAGTGCTACAGGAAGCTGTTTGAATACATAGAGATGAAAGCCTGGCGCCTTACCCAGCAGAGCTGAGTTTCCATCTCCCAGGGGGAATCGTTGGTATCGCGGCACATTGAAGGGAGGAAGGAGATGAAACTTCCTCTCCAGAAGTGGCTCCAGGCGAGATGCAGAGGGGTCGGCAGGGTGGAAAAGGTTGTAGACCTGCTGGCAGGCGGGACGCAGCTGGGCCACTAGGGGGAGAAATTGAACCAAAAAAGTAAAAAGGAGATGAAACTCTAATGGAAATTTCCCCATAGATATTGAGGAGGAGGAGGAACAAGTATTAACAAAAAGTAAACAGGTAATAATAATGACAAACAGTCCATGATGCAAACTACAGGGGAGCCAAAACAACAATACTGTTGAACTGAACAGAAATCAAAAGTTTTAAAGAAATTAATACAGAATAATATATTGATTTTCATTTTTACGACACATACAAGAGGATTTGATTTTCTTTGTTACATTTGTAAAATAGGAATTTATAGTTGCTGTTATTGAAATACACAATCTATCTTACATGTGCTCTATAATAGCGTTTCTGATCCTAAAATATGAGAAAATTTACATACATGCATATACATACATGTCCTAACTATAAACAGGCTATTTGGGGCATCAATAGACAGAAAAAGCTTACTTTTAGTCGTTAACTATTGCAAAATAATCCTAAAATTGCACAGAGTCCTTACATTGCATCATATTTTCCTGTACATATTGACTTACCATCCAGCATTGGAATGACGGTTTTTCTCAGAGCGAGTACGAGGCCCAGTGGAGAGCCAAACAAGAAAAAGTCGGACACCTCAAAGTCAAACTTCCCTAGGGAGCTTCCATCTAGCATAGTGCTGCTGCTGGACCTGCGTGAAGCTGCATCACTTCGCAAGACACTGGAGTGCAAGCTGGAAGGACATCACAAAGTCACTTCCTCACACAGAACTAAAAATAAAGAGACTGACACAACACACATGTGATGACTGAGACGCTTTTATCATCCTGGTAAGGGTTTTCGTCAGCATTATGACCCAGCTCACACACCTGGACAAGAAAGCTTGGTGCTGCTTGATGGTGTCCATTTCATACGTTGAGGAATCGCTTCTCTTACGCTGCAGCTGCCTCTTGTTGTCTTCACCTGTGCCGACACGAGGCATGTCAATGTTGCTGCGGCTGAGGTGGCGGCTGCCCTCCAAGGTTGGGGAAGCTGATCCGTGGCCACTATTGACAATAATGCCTGGAGACAGGAGGTCCTGATCCTACAGAAATATTTCAACAACATTTTAAGCAAACTTGAAATACTGTAGAGCAAGTCCATCATTTGGTGGCAATTTTAAGAAATATAGACTTTCAAACACAAAGTACATTTAAGAAAATAATATTTGAAGCAGGGTCTATAACAACAGACATTTCAGAAAGAAAATCCATAACTAATATTAAGTGTTTTGGGAATGACTTTTAGTTTTCTTCAATCTGCATCATTTGTTTCTTACCTGTACGCTGATGACGCTGCCTCTACGACTGCTGTTCTGACTTTCAGTAACAGTCTGATTGCTACTGCATAGTGCATCGAACCCTAAGATTCCTCCTACACAGTCCCCAATGAGGCACACCTACAGAGGTCAATGGCAAAAAAGGCAAAGGTAAAACATCACAAGAAATGAGACCAGATGTGAAAAGACAAATTAAAGGAAAAAGTTGTTAGGAGTGGTCTGTACCAGGATGGTAAAGCCCCCATCCAACAGGATGAGACTGAAAACTAGTCACCAGATCTCAGCCGACCTGTTTACCAGGAGGGCTGCACACTATTTAAAAAACTGACATAGCAGCAGTATTTTTTTTGCGCAAAAGACACTACTCACAAAAAGTTATGGATATTGAGCTTTCAAAAATTTCAGGATAAACCGAAATTGTACTCTAACCTTTACAGGTGAACTGAATGTGACCTTGAATGCACATGTCCAAGTTCAATGTTTCAGGACTTTTTGTACAACTGTTTGTTCTCTAACAAGGAGTTGAGCAGCAAAATTCATTGCAGGTGCTTGATCCATCGACCAATAAATGTCCTGGTTCAATCATAACTGGTATTTAAACAGTCTGGTTCATCATGATGTTGACACACTGACATTATTGGTGACATAATCATTGACATAATCGGCTGATTGAGACATTGACATATTTTGTTGTTGTATATCCACCACTGTTGTTGGCTTTTGTTTCAATAAATTAAGATGAGGAAATCCCCATTACGTGCTTCTACTTAAATGTCATACTTTCATGATATTATACCACTGTAGCCTGAAATTTTTGCATTTTCCATAAATTTCACCAAATATTCCTAACTTTTCATGTATAATGAGATGTTAAAAATATGTATTTTCATCAGATGAACTGAAATATTTATATTTGGAAAGAATTAATTCTAGAATAATTGTGGTGAATTTTAAGACAAGTGCATTTGGGTCAAAAAATAAAAACAATAATTTAAAAATTCAGAAAAATGGCTTTTTACTCTTTTTTTTTTTTTAGAGTGTGAACCATCCTTTCTTGAACTAAAATTTTACACAATTTTACTGAAATTATTTTGGATGAAAATTAATTTGTTTATTACCCTGGTTGCTTAAGGTAATGTAACAAAGTATGGGGTTTGGTCAGCTTTATTCTTTCTGTAGCTGCAATAGTTTTGTGAAATTAACATTGCTTTCATTTTCACAACCGCATCTTCCTACTCTGCGTTTTTCCTGTTCCTGTTTCTGGATTGTGGTTGAATTCATTTGCATTACATTTCATGTGACTGCATATCATTTGTGCACACAGGTCAATGACGATGCTAAAACATTCCCTCCTGTTTGTTCACACTCTCCACCACCATCACTAAAACCAAACAAAGGAAAATCCATCTGAAGACTGACTCTCATCCCACCTATAGAGTGTACAGACCTGTAGAATCGATGCCAAGGAGAAGTTGCTTTGGGTGTCGATAAGAAAAGTGACAGAGATGACTAGTTTGGTAACTGACCTGGCCAGAGAAGGCTGCTCCATCCAGAGACTTGATGAAGTCGGCATACACCTGATTGGCTCTGACGATGACTGTGGCCACAGCATCCTGGTAGGGTGGCGCAGATGTGGCCAAAAGAGGCAGAGCAGCCAAAGGGATGTGGTCCTGGCTGCTGGATAGACATCCCTCGTCGTAGCTGTATGGGCTCAAACTGACCCAGAAACAGAAATGAACATATTTTAAAAGCAGTTTTCCACATATCTGTAAAAACTGTCTAGACTGGACTCGGAAGTAAACACAGATAAAGAGGGCAGCAGTCATGAGCCACACATGGACATTTTCCAGCATTTTCAAATACCAGTGACAGCCAATGAACTCCAGCATTCAATCATTATCCACAGAGCCTGCTTACTTGGACACCAGGGAGAAGGCCTCGGCACAGATGGCAGGGCAGGGCACCAAGCGGATGGCAATGCGTCCCAGCGCAGCAGGGTAGTGAACACGCATGACTGTGTCGAAAGCCGTACTAATGGTGTTGACGTCAGCCTGTTTGCTGTTCTGGTCCCCCCCGCCTGTATCCAGGATGTTCCCTCCATGAAGAACCAAGATCAGCACATGGATCTTTGAAGGCTGCAGACACTGCTGGGACGTGCTCTCCTGAGGACAGAAGATGAAGGAAAGGGTAAAAGATGGGACTACGAGGTCATCACTTGGAACATGTTCAGTGAATTATATATTTAGTTATATAAACATCCTGTTGATTACAATGACCAAAGACCAAGACAGCATGCTTACACAGTGAAAAAGTATCAGACAGGTCATCCAAATACCTTTGTTTTGTCATATTCACGGGTCATGGTTTGTGATTAATCATGTCTGTCTTTTGAAACATAAACGACACCACAAAATGTTTGAACAAACTTCTTTCGACAACCAGAGCGGGGCGAAGAACCATAACGGAAACAGGACAGAGCCAACCTACACTCCACCTGGACAGCTGTTCAACTAACAGTAAACAATGCTTCCTGAAAACAAGTCACATTGAAAAGGACACAATGTGCAGTTTTGTATTTTTACAAATTTGATCCAAAACTTCACATTTTCATTGAAGCACTGCATGTACATTTAACACCACAGCTGCGAGGACATGGGAGTTGAACAGAGGGTGGCGAGGTTGAGGAGTACACATGGATTTGGGAAAAGGCAGGAGCAGTAAGTACTGGGTTTGCTCATGGGGATTAGGGTCTGTGCAGCCCACTGTGCACTGGAGCCAAGATGTTTACTTACTGACTGGTGCCTTGTTACCATGATGGTGGGAATGGGAGAGCTATCAGCTTGGCCGCTAAGAGAGCCACGCATCTGAACACAAGAGGACAGAGAGGCTCAGGGACAGGACGCCCTTCTCTCGTTCCGGAAACTGTAAACCCTGATGTAAAGCTTTAAGTTTGTTGTTTATTTTAGACTGAGTTAAATGAAAGTAATGCACAAGTTTTGGTCCTGAAGGAGATTTTCTGTATTTTTTTCAGACATATTTTTCCTCAAAGAAGGCTGTAGGGTTGGGTTTAATAGAAATCAGAGACGCATACCTCATCTAGTCTGTCCTCACTAGTTGTTCTTTCATAGTCCACCGTCATTTCTTTGAACAGCTCACCTGAAAAAATACATAAAGAGAAAAGGTCTGGTCATATCAAGTCGGACATACAGTTTATGACTGTCCATGATTGGTTTTCATCGTACCAGGCACTTCCTCTGTGTCTGCGGCTTCGATCTTATCCATAAGGTCGTTGGAGTTCCACTTGGCAATTTCCTTTGGGAAGACCTCCTCTCCATCTGAGAGATCCTCTGCAGGGAGGACACAAGACAGAGGGTTCATCAAATGTAATTATCATTAAATCAAAATACAGTTCACCTGAATTATTCAAAATGAATTGTGTTATGTTTAATTTTTATGACTGCAAAAGATGTTATGTGCTCACTGGGGTTTGTGTGTCTACAAGATGACCAAAATGACTTGGTGGATGGGATGGATATGGGCTATGAATGAAGCCCTTACATTTTAGAACAGAACTATAGAAAGGGACTAAGGCTGGAACTGTTTTCCACTTCTTCAGTGGTAGAGAACCACACTAACATTTCGCCTTTGTTTCTGTGGCATCAAGTGCTAAAAGGAAAACAGTTCCTTTGCGGTTCAACAGTATTGTGGAATGAGAAGAGGTGGCAACCGGCCTTGATGAGGGCCTGTGCTCTCTGACTGCACTTCCAGTTTTATAGTGAAATTATTGACCAAATGTTTGGAAATTTTACACACAGGATTTTTCAATCAATACAAATTGTAGAGCTATTTTCTTGGTCTCTTTATTTTCCACTATTGATAATCACTACTGATAATCATTAATTACCATCATTAATATTATTAATTAATGTTTCATAAAATAGTGGAGCATGAAGGGTTCACAAAGCTATATTTTCATTTTATATATAATACTGTGAAAATGACTTCTCGAGGCTGATGTGATCATTTCTATTTGCAGGTTTCAGGCTCATGAGAGGGACATAGGCTGAAATGCTTTATTGCTTTTCCAAAGCATTGCAAGACGGGGCATTTGATTTAATTACAGGACTGTGGGCATTGGCAGAGGTATGAACTCTTAAAATCCCTGATATGTGACTTCTGTAAATTGTAGAAAAAAAATGTTTGAGTACCAATAATAAACCTTTTTTTTTTTTTAAGAAAAAAGGGATTTAGATTCTCTCAACACATCTGAATTTGCTATTCAAATGTTATAAATACATGCTGAAACATTTTAAAAATTCATATCAGATCAGTATGCCCAGTGAACAAGACAGACGACATTCATTTATGGTTGGAGGCTTAGATTCACTTTTACTTTATTCAACTCAAGTAAAAATTCTTCGCCACACAAAGTGAGGTGAACACGAGGTAAAAATAAACTAGATGTACATCTCAACTGTTTGCAATAGACGATTACTGCAAGACGACCAGAACTAGAAAGAAACTTTAAAGACAAAAATCTAATATCAAATGCAATCTGAGCCAAGTCAGTGTGTTTCCACATTTAATTTGTGTACTTACATCCTGTGCTGCAGCCTGCCACAGAAGCTGCATTCACATACACTATATCCAGTTTACTGGAATCACCAGTATCATTCAATAACTATGATTAAATAACTCCTTATTTCATGTAGCCCTAGGAACAATGTCTATAAATCAGAAATAAGTGAAATAGGCACTGGAGAAGCAGAAGTAATCAGTGAATTAGTTGTCACTGAGACAGAAGGTTATGTCGACTCATTTAAATGATGTGACAGTGCTGTAATGAGTTTCATCAGTTCATCCGATAAAACATCACTGTGTTTTCACTTCATATACATACATCATGACAATTAATTCATACAGACATGAATGCTGCAATACACAATACTTTACAAATTGGTTACATATTCAGTCTAATGATTGCATTCCAGCTGCTCAGAGATTTATTCAACTTGAAATAATAATAAGTGCAAATACATCATTTTTATATCATTATAAAAAGTGACAACAACATGCAAGATTTTATTTACGTTTCATCATTAAGATTCAATGCTATGAAACAATCTCCACAAACTCAGGGAAATTATTTGGGGGGATTCTTTTATTATGCGTTTGTATCTTGAATTCTGTGTGTACATAGAAGCAGGGAATGCGAGTGATTGTCAGCCTGCACTTTCTGAGGGTGGCGTGAGGAGGAGACATCTGGCCCATGTCTTCGCAAAACCCAACCGGAAGAGAGCACGGGTGTTCCACAACACCAACCTATTGCAACTGCAGCCCCAAAGCATGCTGGGTATCAGGAAAGCTTAAGAACTGATCTGTGGTTAAAGAGATGCATGCAACGTTAGGGGAGAAGGGAAAGGACGGAGCAAGCAGGGTCTTGAAAAGCTTAAGAAAGTAAACACATTTACCCATCTCCATTTCACCTCTGAGTTAAAATAAACCCTCTGTTTACCATGAGCATCGAAGAACTCCTCATCCGAACTGTCATCTGAGTCTCGTGCTATGCTCTGCATCCTCCACTCTGAAATGCTGTGACGTGACGGACTCACTGAAATACAAAAAAATTCACTGTTATTTTAGCACATGTGTTTCAGCCTCTCTTTCCCTTTTTGACACACAAACACTGTATGACAAAGAAATATTGCACAATCTCCCCCCAGCCCACACTCATACAGTGTTATATAAACATGCAACAGTCTCTGCGGTGCATTACTTCATCCCAGATGGACTGCTTGGTGGTCAAGGGGGTGGGTGAAAAGTGGGGCCTAATGTAACACAGTCAAACTCCAAACACACTGACAACCAAATGCCTGCTGTGGAAAATGGCAGCACTAAGAGCAAGTCTTCGGTTTGTGTTTCGTATATCATTAGTGAGGAGGAAAAAAAGTGAGGAGGAAGAAAAGGGGTGTCGCTCTAAGGGTGAGAGCGGGGCACAGCTGTAGCTGTCAGCACACAGAAGGAAACAGCAGCGGTGGAGGGGAGGGTCTCTGTGAAGAGCGTCAGCCTCCTCTGGTCTGTGATGTCAGCAGTGAGGCTAAAAATAGCTCAGGAAAAAAAACCACAGGGGGGAGTTACAGTGCTGAAAAAAAAGCTACACTGGATGAGAGTGAGGGTCCAGGTGGCAGCTACAGTGAGCACAGCTTTGAGATAGAGGTGACACTGAAGATGGGTGTGTTACCACAGGCGGTCTGTGCTGCTAAAAATAACTCAGGTGAGATTCATCGAGTAGTAGGGGTGAGACGAGGTGAGTTGTGTAGTACGGCTAATGTGGAGGCCTGAGTAAATATAGTAAAAATATTCCAATTAACACCAGGCGCCAGACAAAAGCAAAGCGTAGGTCAAAGCAGAGTCTGCATACTAAAAGCTGCTCCAGAGGTGTTTGACTTTATTAACACCAGTTCAACAATTCACACACAAAACTCTTCAGCAGATGCTGATTCAGTCAAATAAACTTTCACTGTGTACAGTTGAACCACAAAAATGCAAGGCCAACTCTTTTGCATGGAGATGTTATTGCAATGTACTTCACTTTCATCAAAATGAGATGGGGAAAAAAAATAATTATCGTAACTTACCACATTGACAGGACTTTCATTTTCACAGCTTGTTTTATTAAAAACAAGAAGAACTTCAACTCTGTTTACAAAATGAATGAGGTTGTGAACTGATATATGAAGGTTAAGCGAGAGCGTATTTCTTTGTTTATTTTCAGTAATTGTGTATGCTATGTCTGGGAACAACAGCGCATAAGTGTTTTGTGGAGCTGTGACGCTTTGAGAAATGAGCAGTTTTAAGCTACATTTTGGTGCTGCTTCTGCGGATTTTTATTACTTTTTTCAACGAAATCTCAAAACTAAAATGTTTTTCAGCTTAGGTTTAAAGAAGCTATCACATTTAACTTTTTTATAATCTCCTTTCAAATGTTCAACCTGTAACACTTGGGTAAAGTGTTCTTTCATGCTATACTGAAATAATCATGCAAACAGAAAAAGCATTTTACTAACTTCACACCTGCTTAACATTTGACCTTGTTGAAGTCTTCGCATTCAGGTCTCAAATATCACAGCTGGTGTTTGTAGTTATGGAAGTTATGGAACACTTGATTTTCTGGTTAGATAATCAGAGCTATAAGGTGTTAAGGAACAAGATGGAAAACCAAACAAATGGGACCTGTGGTGGCTTGTGCAGCCACTTGGTTCATAAGGTCCCATGTAATATGTTATCCTCCTTGTTCTATTATCTATTGATGTTAAATGTGTGTCATTAAGTCTTGGGATGTATGAAACATTTCAGAGGAATATTCTAATAATTAAATCTAATCTAATTAATAATAATAATAAAAAAAAAGGATATAGCGAAAATACATGTGAATACAAAATTAACACAGGCCCCCATGATACCAGTCACACTATGCCTGACACACCACCACCGAGATGTGACAGAGATAAAGTTCTCACCTCCTCTCTTGGATGAGCGGGAGGATCGAGATGAGGTGGACCACTGCTTGGTGAGGACACCTCGTGGCTGCAGTGTCTCTCCACCTGAGCTGACCACAACCTCCTCAGCTTCGATGGAGCTGATTGCCTCTTTTGCCTCCTGTTCTTTATCTGGAGATGGTGCACCTCCGTTAGCTTCGGTGGCCTCCTCTGCCTGACTGAACTGAGCCATCTTCCGGGCCAGAGTCAGCTGGGTTTCCAGCTCCAGCTGCCTGATGTCCTCCATGGTCAGACCGTACCACTCGTCCTGCCAGCACCAGGCCTGCCGGTGGGCACGCACCATCACCTTCCTCAGCCCTGGAAAGAGATGAAGAGGTATAAAGATTGTAAATGTATAAAATGTTATATTTTTTACACTGAGAAGTAATCATGTTGTTTTAAAACAAATCTTTAGAAATGTGCAATCATTAATGAAACAATACAAAATTTATGTAACTATGTTTTTGTTTTGTTTTTCTATTTTTTTCTGGCTATGTGCTTTTATAAATCATAAATTGTAATATTTTTATATTGAGAAGTAATCATGTTTTTTTTTTAAAACAAATCTTAAGAAATCTGTAATCATTAATAAAACAATGCTAAATTAATGTAACTATGTTTGTTTGTGGGGTT
>JAPTGZ010000028.1:25753427-25768800 GCA_029814645.1 Fowleria isostigma
TTGGCTTTTTTATATTTAATACTTTACTTGATTGGAAACGGCATGATGGAACATTTTTTTTTTTTTTTTTCAGATATATGCTTTTTTGTTTTGTTTTTGGCATATTCTTTGGAATGGACAAAAATACAAGGAACAAAAATGCATTACTGATTCTCAGGAGGATAAGTGATAAATGTGTGTGCATAGTTAAAAAGTACAATGAAAGCTCTTATCACTGCAACTGCTTTTTAAACATGTCATTTTTTTCATCATTAATGGCTGTATGTGATGTTTTCAATCACTAAATCATTGGGTGTTACGCATCATATATATTTTTTGCCATAAATTTGAAAAACTTGACCTTCTAAACTTAAGTGTTAATGAAACCTCTCAATAAGTAAGGGATCTTTTCTCTTCTGCCTCCACCTCTTTTCTGTGTGGTGCCTGTGCACAGTGCAGGTTCGTATTCATTCCCTCTCTGTGTAAGTGAGGATCATTTTTAGAAGCAGTTCTTAACTTGCAAGGCTACTGTAGGAGGAAGAGGACGAGGAGAAGGAGGAGGAGGAACACAATGGTGGAGGTGCTCTCAGGGAGTCAAGTATTTTTAGTTTCTAACTTGTAACATGATGGCAAGAGGAGAAGAAGGGCAGGTTGTGCATCCCACCTCTTCAGCCTGTAGAGGAGCACGGGTCGGAGGGACAGGAAGTGTGACAGCCCTGTTCTCAGATGCATCATGGGAACTTACTCTATTTACAGTCTAAGGCACAACATAGTGACACATAACTACATAGTATAGTTTACGTTTAGTTGTCGGAGTATTTCATCTCACAGGATCACACCCCTCTGCTTATACGTCAAACAGGCAGCTCATGTTGTCGCAGCTTTTCTGAGTACACTAATATCAATGGGTAAAGGTTCATCGCCTTTTTCTTTGCTATGTTTCATTTTCATTTATGTGTTTTGTTTGCCCTTAGGTGAAGTCTATAATGCAAACTAAATAGACAACTCAAACAATTCCCTGGTCTTGACTCATTGCTTTGACCTGTGCATTGTCCTGTATGGCATACAAAGAGTGTGGACTACCTTTAAATACCACGAACAAATACATGTTTGCTCACTGTCTCAGTGTTTTATTGAGATCAAACAAAGCGTTACATGATCTTATGTCAGATTGCGCAGTTAGTGCACACCCTATTTCACTTGTGTACTGTGTGGTGGCCATCAGCACTAGAATAAGGGTTAGTCATTTGATTTTTATTTGCAATAATACTATAGGGTGGCTCCAGGTTAGGGCTATGATATTGGAAAAAATTGACATTGCAATTTATTTAAAAAAAAAAAAAAATACCTTGCGATATATATTGTGATATGAAAAAAATTCTTAGGAGGATGTAATGGCTGTGTGGTACCAATGTAAATTGTCAAACAAATTAGTTGTGTTTCCTCTCGTTGTGGCAACAATTGCAAGACACTGTTGGCATAGAACACGTGTTTCAATTTGATCCTTCTGTAGATTAAATAATTCCATACATTTACATAACTGAAAATACTTTTTTTTTTTGGCACCACATTTTTGTTTCAGTGATTTTTCTCTTATTCATTGCTCATTTTTAAATATTGTTACTAACGACTCCCTCCTTGTTCAGGGCGTGGTCTGCTTTAGCAAACTGATTAAGAACAATTGTGATTGGTGGATCGCTGTGTGCGTCAGGAACCCTTAAAATTAGATGAGAACAAAATTCCCAGTGCTCTGTTGTTTTTGTATTTTTTATTTTTTTTTGTGGTTTTTATTCTGTTTCTGGTTTGTGTTTTTATAACATTTAATTTTCATATTTTTATTCTATTTTCTTTTAATTCCAGCCTGTTGCATCACTGTAAAAGGTTCAATGGGTGAAACAAAAGAAAAAACAATAAAATGTGATTTATAAAAAAGAAATTACATGAGCACACTTTGAGGTAATTTACCTCCTACATTTCAGGACCTGCGATGTAACTATTGTGCATGCGTTCATGGCAATGACGATGCTCAAACAATACATTGTGTAGCTCTACTTCAGTTTTTGAAATATGATATTACAGTTATTCATATTAAATGGTATGAGGGACAGAGAAGTCCCACTCTCACAGTGCTGTTTGCCCTTGTGGTCACTGCAGGTGGATCGTAAACTCTTTCCCTCTGGCCTCAGAGCACCCACAGTCCGCCACGACCAGCATTGTCTAAAGCCTTTTGACATTTATCTGGATTGCAGCATAAGCTTATCAACTCAATCAAGGGTTCTTGTCTCAGGCTGAAGTTGTGTTTGCTGCGGTTGTCATAGCTGAAGTTACCTCTGCAGTGCTGTGTGAAACTGATCTATGGTATTTTCGGCAGTACATGGGCTAAAATTTTCCGCTCGTATTTTAAAGGGGGGTCTCGCCTCTGGTCATTAGGGAAACCCTGCCCCCACCCCACTCCACCCCCAGGGTCCTATGGGATTCACCACCTCCTCTGTTGCTCCACCGCAAAGTGTTGCTCTCTAAAACAAAGGCTAAATTTAAAGAAGACCTCTATTGTGGCCTTTAGGAAAATTCCTCCCATGAGTCAACACCTCAGCTCAGAATTCTGTTTTGTGTCCAGCTGTTGCTCTCAATCCAGTGATCATCTGGCCTTTTGTCCTAACTTGTACAGAGCATCTTTATAGCAATTTTGCTGATGCCCTTTCCTATTATTGTGGTAGTCCAAGGAGGCAAGGAACATGGATATCAGAGTGGAAAGGGAAATTGAATGTTTGGATGGCAACAAGAGCATCAGTCGTGTGAAGCATAATCCAGCCTTTGCTTTGTGGAATAAGCAGGTTTCTGTTTAGGTCAGACACTTATCCCTGTTTAGAGGTGAGCAGATGTGCCAACTTTGAGCACTTGTTTGTTTATACCAGATCCAGCAGTTGGACAGATGTAGTTGTGTTTGCAAACACACTCCTTATGGCTTCTGTGATACAAATATTTATCTGGAAAATTCAAAAACATTTCACTCTTTAGATGCCTGTTATACCATGAGATACTTGTAGCTGTGTGATTTTTTTTTTTTTTTTTTTTTGTCTCGATTAAAATATGCAGAATAATGTAACTGGAAAGGATGGTGGAGGTGGAGGATTTTTTGTCAGCCCTCATGGGTCAGCAGACCTGACAGGGTCATAGTGGAGGTGGTCACAGTGTAATTCACCAGGGTGCACAGATCTGCCACAGCTACTCCCAGGTTTAGCAGGCTAAAAAAGCTGAGGTGGGCAGAGGTATGGCGCTTCATTTTATATCGAAGCAGGAGCAGGAACATTGCAGGCTGCTTTGTGATGAGCGCTGTACTGTGCAGTGGCGTGTGCTGCTATTGCGTCACTGCCTAGAGGGGGGGCAGAGACTGTATTTTTAGAAGGGAATGAGCATATTCTCTGAACAAACAACGTCAAGCACTCCGCTTGCGTATGCTAGGATTATTGTGACCAGGCTATTTTTAAGCCGTGTGTGAGAGTGCTTTTTTCTGGGTCAAGCATGGTGCCAGTTTTCTCTTGGGGCTGCTGGTGGATCATACATTACAGGTCCTATGTTGTGCACAGCCTCTAAATCACTTAATTCAGGTGTGAGTGTAAAGGAGAGGATGTTGCATACTAAATCAAACTCATGGTGCAGGCTAACACAAAATGTGTTCTATTAAGAAAAATTACACTTAGTCATAATGCTAGTAAGATACTACACAAATCAGACATTTAAAAAAAACACATTTTTGTGGTATCCACCATTTGGGTGTGTCTTTCAGTTGCTGCCTTGATGTCATAAGCTGAAGAAACATCACCTAGACAAAGAGAAAGATCCTGGGAAGCTGATAGATGGTAAAATGCCAGATAGGATAGATCCATAAAAATGAATCATACATGAATGTTGTAATATATATTATATGTAATATGTAATAATGAAACTGCAAATTACAACTTTAAGACCATAACCTGGGCTTTGCAACATACCATTAGCCTCTGTTCATAGGTCTCTGATGATTAATAGACTTAACAACATCAATCAATCATGTAGTCACTGCTGTGGCCCTAGGAAGAAGTAAAACTGCCTTGATGCTGCCCAGCAGGATGCACATGCATCGTCCCTGTTCAGTGTCAAGGCTCTAATACTTTATGCTGTACAGAGTAATGCTACACCTGGTTAGTCACTTGTCAGTCTCATTTTTCCTACTTCTTTTTGTCCCACTCTCCATCTTTTCACATGCCTGGTCTTGCCTCCTTGTTCAGAGAACCAATTAGTTTCTGTTCTTTAGACTTTTAGGATGTATTCACATCTACTTTGTTTGATCCTTTTAAAATGGACCAGAGTTTGTTTCCCTGGAAAGTTTGGTCTTTTTTTTAGGTGTGAATACAAACATGCAAACTCTGATTCAAATCAAACAAGCACTTCCAAACAGACTCTGCGCCAGATCACTTCTGGTGTGAATATAACCGGCCTCAAGCCAGAACCCTGCACCTTTTTAGTGGTAGCCAAGCCACATGGGTAGCCAGACAAAGTTGCCAGACTTACAATAGTGTTTGTACGATAATTTCACCCTCTATACGATCAATAATTACAAAAATCCTATAATATACGATAATTTGATCCCTTCAATACACACTATTACCAAACAGCCTGCACAGCGCCTGATGTTGCGCATCATGATCCACAAGATGTAACACGAGGGATGCACGATAAAGCACGGCAACATGAAATGTAAAACAAAACCAGTCCAAATGAATTGAGACCTACACAGAAAAGCTTTTTTCCAACAGTGCTGTTAGTTTATTTAAAGGTTAAACTTTATTATAAGACATTCTATACCTGGTCCATGGTCATGTTTTACTGAAGCCGATGATCCTGGGTAACGTCAAATCAGGTATGTGTGGTACTTTTCCTCAAAATACAATAATTATAAGCTTCTGGTACGATAATTTGTTACTTCCCATCTGGCAACACTCGAACCAGAGCTAACATCAGCAGCCATGAGCCATGGACAGATGTGGAGCAATGAGGAGACTGAATGTCTCGTTGACATTTGGTCAAATGCTCATTTTACAAAATTGGCTCTGAATGAGCTGTTGTTGACAGTTAACATTATTTTCTTAAATTTGTGTCTAAAAATAGAATACATATTCCCAAAATGATAACTGCATGTAGAACCTCCACGTTTGTTTTCATCAACATCTGCCATCTCTGATTCACCCTGCACCTGACTTTTCTGCCAATGCCAGCACAGTTCATCACATGCATGCTTCAGTTTATGCATTTTGATCCACTAGCAAAAAATGTAATGAGAATGTGATGTGACCCAAACAAAAGAAATAAAGTTCACATTCGATCACAATCAAATAAGCGGACCAAAGGATTATCCAGGTGTGAATACACTCTTAAATACACTATGGTCATTCTCCAGTAAATTATCAGAAAGTAATAAGAGGAAATTTTAAGAGATGCATTGTAGCATCATTCACAAACCACATACTACATGCTGTTGCATCATTCTTGAACCAGGTTTTGATCTGTTTATTATTGTTGTCATGGATAAGCACTGTGACGTCCCCTCTTAAAGCCTGGCTCTTCCATCTAGAGACTCCAGAGATGGAGGCTTTTCTCTGGGCCTTTCCAGCTAGCCTAGTTTCACCTCATCCTTTCCCAAGAGTGTGGTTATTTTCAGTGTAATGTGGCGTTATGCTCCGATTTTGTCAATGCATTGTTCTTCTGTGTAAGGCATATTATATGAAACATTTAGAGAACACGTTACCTTCTTTGAAGTAGAACACATCATAGTTAGTAAGCACCTGCCTCAGTTTGAGAAGTTACATGCTGTGCATCCATGTCCTGTCTGTGTTTGGTGGTGACTTGAAGGTGTGAGCACTCAAATGATGCCAACAGTCTCACCAAAGCTGGCCTTTGTTTACTGGATAAGTGACGCAGTGGGAATATGAGTGTGATTAGTGTGATTAGACAGAATGACCGTGTGCCAAAGGCCCTGGGAAATAAGTGAACATGGTGTGTGTGTGTGTGTGTGGGGGTGGGGGGTGGGGGGGGGTGTTATACAAGTGGTCATTGAATTCAGGTGGTGCCCGTTCACTTGTGTTTTGTCCAAAGAGTAAAGTTACCAGCTTTTCTTGTGCTTGGAGGTGTTTTCTTAGGTACAAATGAAATTTACAAATGTCTCAGACTTGTTACACAAGAGATTAGACAGTCTTCCTTTATCCACAGCAGGATAAACACTTGGATTTAAGAAGGCCTTACTGACTGAACATAGTTCAATACTCATACTCAATTAAAACAACAAAAACATTCATATTTTGTTAGTCATATTATCCTATAAACTTGCAAAAGAGTTGAGTGCAAGATTTTACAGTTGTATGAAACAGCTAAATATGAATAAAATATCTAGATAGTGTATATGAGTAAATACACAGATTATTTACCCAGTTTTCCACAGTAGCCTATAAATATTTACTGAATGCACTTATTCAGATCCATTGTACTAAAAATGTGGGAGAATGTCAGAAAAGAATCCAAACATAGAGTGTTCTTGCTGAACAGAATCTGTGTTGTTAATTTTTGCATGTGTTGTTGAAGGGTTTTTCACCTAGATGATCATCCTTTCATGATTGAGCCCTCTTCAGTTAATGTGTTACCTTATCTGACACCTGTGGTATTGGATTTAGATAAACTCCCACTAACTACAGTGCACTGCTGAACAGTCAGAATGTTGTTTTGCGCTTGCTTGGCTTTAGAGAGCTTGTTCTTCCCTTAGCGGTCAAAGCAGACTTCTGCAACTCACGCCACCCACACGTTGCATATGTATAGCCCACACCTACCCCTTTCTGCCCAGTGGTTTGACAACAATTCTTTGTGTAATTCTAAGGCTGCTATTTGTGAAACCTGGAGCATGCACAGGGGGCTCTTACAACGTTATGTAATGCTCCCCACTCAACTGTAATCCCTCTTATGCTGAGTGAGCCCCCCCATGTGACGACGCTGAAGGGATGGAAGAGACGGGGTGGCTGTTGGGACCTTCGGCAAGGCACGGGTGTTCGTATACTCTGGTGACCCGCCCCACGCACATGCACAGAGCTTGTCGTCTGTGTATAAGAAGAGAAGTTTATCCTAGGAAGTGCCTTACTCAAATCTGAGGGGCCGAATGGAGCCACAGCGGTGATGCTCGGAGCAGATTCACAGTAACCACATATGTTTTGAATGACACCGCGGCTTTTCTGTTCTTCTGCGGGTGAGCCACAAGAACTGTTGGTTATGTATAGAGGAATTTCACAGGTTCTGAAGTGATGTCAGGTCTGCTGACATCTTTTGTCCATGATGAAGGATTTTATTGCCGGTATTTTCTGCTTTGGAGCGATGAATGTTGATGGACACCTGTTTGAAGAAAGTCTATTCAAAGGTCTAGCATCTGGCTTAACAACATGTTGAGGCTATGAAAAAAATTCCTGATTATTTTCTTGTAGGTTCTTAAAGATGCTTTCACGTGTCCCTTATGTTGCACTTTTGTCTGTCTTTTTATAACCTCTGCAGAAACCATCAATGACGAACAGAGCTGGTGATTGGACGATTCACATATAGGAGCCTCCGAGTCCCTCCTGTCCCCTCTCCCCCCACCCTTCCCTCTCTCCCTCCCTTCCTCTCCCCTTCCCTTGTTGATCTTCTCCCTCATCCCCTCTTCCCCTTCCTCCAAAAATCACCATGCTTATCAAGGAGTACCGCATCCCCATGCCCATGAGTGTGGAGGAGTACCGCATCGCCCAGCTCTATATGATCCAGGTGAGTTCACCCACAGCGCTCCTCCACAAATTCTTACCCACACTCGCCAACATACGCACGTTGCCAAAAACAACCAAGCAAGCCAGAAAAGAGGGCAAAAGTAACAAGTGTTTGGAAAGGAGACATTTTAACACAGCAGGGGGTTTTCAAGAGTGTACCATGCTCAATTATGAAATGATTGGTCACATGGTGTCTGACGCTAGCGGAGTAACTGAACAAAGACGGCTTGTGTGCTGATAGATTATCCAATTTAAACTCTCTGGAGCTGGCTCTTTCCACATGTCACAGGCTTGTGATTCTTCGGGGGGGGGGGGGGTGTATACACACTTTGGTGTACACAAAGACTGGTGAGATGGAGATGGACATACAGCTTTGTCTGCACTGGACACTTTTCATTTGTCTAATCACACCCGTAGCAGTATACTAAGACCTATATAGCTGCAAGCAGGAAAGGCTGATTTATACAGCTTTCAGTTATCCTGTGTGGTAACATGTTTCTCTTAATATGGCATGAGCACATGAAGGAAGATTTATTTAATCCAGTGGCACTGCTCGGTACGCTGTGGATACCAGTACACAGGAGAGGCATATACTGTATAGCAATAAGTCAGCGATGAGTTTATGGTTTAAATTCTGCCTTATTTATCCACTATTTTTAAATGTTTTGCACATTATTTTAGGCACTTATTTATCTTTTTTCTGTTGTTGTTTGAGGCACATGGCAGAGCTTGGCACCAAAAAATCAGCAGTTGTGTTTCCTCATTGGTGTCAGTCTTTTCTCATCTTTTTTCACAAGCTTGTGGAAGAGCCAATTGCTATTAGATCTGTTTGAAGCATTTTGTTAAATATTGAGTATACCTCTTCTTCTGTGGTCTTTTACTACAAACACAGACAACAAGAATCATAAGAATTAAGTAAAACTAGCCCGCTGACACATTAGTAGCTTAATTTGATAAGTTTGTTTTAGGTGTAGCAGCTACCCATCGCAGCCAAACCAGTTCCTAAAGTTTTGCCTGTGTAAAAAAAAAAAAAAAAATGTAGTGGAGTTTTGAGTTGACAATTTTGTGTACTGTTCTTCAGTGTTCCCCTTGGTGTACCAAACAGGCAGGTAATCAAGTTGATCTGTAGATGGTTGGGAGCATGACTCAGCAGACCTGCCCTGAAGCACAGACAGACAGAACACATTGCTCAAAAATAGATCACACCTCTACACACTCAATAATTTCTTTGGCACCATAGAATGAAGACACAGCTTATTAATTATGGAAGACAAATAACAACAGTATTTGTTTTGCTCCGTCTAGGTCCCATATGGTTTGCACTGTGTATTCTTTGTTGGATTATGTCAGGCAAAGGCATATAGTTCAACAACAAAGCACCAGTGTCTTAATTCCCTGACAAGCATTCTGTATATGCATTCTTAAGCATGTAAAAAAAAAAAGTCGGTGAAAAGGAATGCTTACATTAGAGCCCCATAGTTACCTTTCCCTCTGACCTCACCCTGCGCGTTCAGTCTCATTGCTGTAAGGCTCCTATTACTATGGCAACCGTGACATCAGCAGCATGCCGGTGGTCAGGTTTTATTCAAGAGAGGGAGTGAATGAAACGAGGAAATGGAGGATAAAAAGAGAAGCTTCGAAGGAGGGAGGGGAAGAATGAGAGAGGGGGTGGAAGTAAAAGAGAGAGGGAGAGAGAGAGAGTTGAATTCTTAGCAGAGAGGAAACGAGGATTTTTGCTGGTGTGGATACCCTCACTTCATTGCTGCATGTTACCAGGGCAACTGCAGCATGTAGGCCTGCCTGCCTGTGATCCATCCCCAGTGTAAGCCACATAAATGAAATCAGGGCCTAAGGACAGCCTGGCCATATCTGCACCTACCCCAACCCTTCTCGCACTCCCCTCCCTCTGCCCTGCCTCTTCATGTGATAATTGTAAATTCATTATCATTGCATAGGGATTTGCAGTAATGTACGAAGCAAATGAGAACAGTGTGAACAATTAAATATGAGAGGATCTCACTGTGTCTCATTCGTTCACACACATCCATCATTCTCTGACTAAGCAAGGGGTGAAGTGAAATGCAGCAAACGGGAAACGCCTCACTGACTGAATGGCAAGACGAGAATGGAAAAAAAAAACCAAAAAAAAAACCAGGATGTGACTCCCATCCTGTCTGATCTAAACACATACAGTGGCCTTTCATTGTGGTTTCATTTTGTAAATGTCTGTTCAAAGGTAGAGAAAAGAGGGCCATATGGCAAAAAGATTTTAGCACAGGCATGAACTAGCATCAAATACAGCACTTTGTCTTTTTTATATAATTGATAGAAGAACTTCCTATCTCTGTGAATGCACTACATGGTGTATACACCACTTATTCTTACCTCTGTTCATCCTGAAGTACAGTTTATATCCCATGTACAAATAAGCAGAGCACAGTTTTTATTAAGTATTTTCATTAGAATCAGTGTTCATTTGATTTTCAGCATGTTATCTACCTGGCCTGGCTCTTTTCCCCTTTTTTCCTTGAGGGAACAACTGCGCCCTGCCTGCTGTTTTGTAATCTTTCTGCTTCTCCCGGTGAACTGGACAGAATCATCCGTCGCCTCAGGCAAAAGAAGAAGGAACACAGTTTGCCAGGCCACAGTTTTGTGTCATCTGTCTAATTAAAGGAAGAGCTCACCCAAAACCACCCACGTTATTTCTACCTGGGATTGTACCCCAAATATTTGTCCTTTCTTTTTTGCCTGTAACAATCTGCCCCTTTCAATACTAGTGCATATGTAAACACGGTTATTTTTTACACGTGCATCATCGAGCCTCATTGTTCTGTATTCTAAGGCTACATTTTGTCTGTTGAGTGTAGTTTTTGTAGTATAATTTCCATGCATACAGGACACTCAGCTTTGATCCATTGTTGGTTTCCTGCCTCCTGCACTGTGTATACAACCAGTTTGATGGTACTGTGGTGTCTGTGCTGTGTCTTGTGAGCTGTGTCAGGGCTGTTGAGAGCAGAGCGGGTGGCTAATGAATGACCTGTCAGAGGTAATGAGGTCCGGAGCACTGGTCGCCTCATGGCTTCCTTCTTCCCACTTCACTGAATCACCACCTCGCTTGTATCGCTTCTCTTCTCTGGATCAACTTGAGGATTATTCTCACTGTGATCCCAGTGCTGCATTAAATACTATGGTAGCCCTGAGTTTAACACACTTTGAAGCGCATATGTAGAAAAGACCAGAAAGCAACACATCAAAGAAGCATAAAAGATTATGCATCAGTCTTTTCTGACATTTATGGCCCTTGCTCTTTGCTCTCTTTGCTGTTTTTATATTGTCAGCACTTGGACTGTGCTCACCTGGTTTCTTGTGTCACTGATTGTATAGCAAGTACAAGTCTTCCAGGCACTGTACAATGTCATTTTTTAAAAGTTTCAAGCCGTCTAGCTGTGAGTATACTCAAAATGCATATGCAGGTTCCACCCGGCTTCCCTTCCTCCATGTACCTGGAATGTAAATATGGGTAGGGTGTGGCTCCATTAGCTGGTTTTGGACTTCCTGATTTGCAATTCAGAACAGACAAACTGACAGGAAGCTATTAATTTGGTGCATGTATTGCCTTGTGTTTCTGGCTGCTGACAGATTCTCATCTGTGAAGAGTGCAGTGTTCAGTCATTATTTATTTCAGATTAAATAAATCTAATTTACTCAGGAAGATGTATTTTCAGACTGTGAGATTCAGCATGGTCCCTTTTGTACATATTTGTAAAAATAGTCACACACATTATGTCTGCAGATTTACAGTTTTATTTTCCTTCCTACAGAAAAAGAGCAGAGAGGAGAGCTGTGGTGAAGGTAGTGGGGTGGAGATCCTTGAAAATAAGCCCTACACAGATGGACCTGGTGGGACGGGCCAGTACACCCATAAGGTCTACCACATTGGCATGCACATTCCCAGCTGGTTCCGCTCCATCCTGCCCAAAGCAGCGCTAAGAGTTGAAGAAGAATCCTGGAATGCCTATCCTTATACTCGCACCAGGTGAGCTTTCCTTCTACAGGACATCCACATCCCCTTCTGCATAAACTCTCATTTTTATATAATATAATACAATCTTATAATTTATGTTCTACGGTGTTGGAAATTAGCCATCAAAGGAAACACTAATTCCAGTGCTTGGATATCTATTGATTGAGATTCTTTATTTTGTGAATGTTAGAGTTTAAAAAGTAAAGGGTAATCTAGAACAAAATCATAAGAAGACTTTCTCTGCATACTAAGGGGGTGGGGGTGTCTAGGTACACTAGTTGAGTTCACATCTGACAGCTGATTAGTTGACAAACTAATGAACATCTACTCTCCTCCAGGTCCTGAGCACAATTAGTACTAGAGACACATCAACTTTTCCTCATTTGCACAGGACTACTAAGCCTACTACATGACCTGTGGTAATTTGTAATAATTGCAGAAGTTGACTTGTGAATCTTCCACGTGAATGTTCTATACCAGGGGTCAGCAACTTGCGGCTTTTTTGTCCTTCTGGTGGGGCTCTTGTAATATTGAAATAAAACATGTTTAATTTTTTTGTCACTCAGTAAAATAATGGAAAAGGTTTAAAACGTTAGTTCCATTGTTAGTGGACAAGGTTAAAGACTGCATTCTATTAATGATGCGTTGGTTGTGAACATAACAAGTGAATGATAGGAGCCGGTGTTCTGTCCAAGCTCCTCCTACCACAACTCGATACACAACCCACATTTATACATGTCCAAGACACACCTGCCTGTACCCAAGTATACAGTAACTCACTTTTAAGGGCTTTGTTTTTGGATGAAACACACACACCATAAGTAAATCTCTAATACGTGCTGCTCAATGGTGTATTTTTCCGGACGTAAACAGAGGTGAACTCACTTCAAAACAAAACAAACCGGATGTGGATCACCCACCATCAAATTAGATGATCATCATTATTAAATGTCTTGTCCTGACAATTATTTTCATCCATAAAGAATTAAAGAAGATTAATGCCCAAGCCTTGCCCGCTACCCCTGCATTTATTTAATTTAATTAATTTTACCCGTGCCCGAACCTACTAATTTTTTATTTTTTATTTTACTCATCCCCGCATGTTTTTGTGGGTTACCTGCGGATGTCTGACCCGGTACATGACTCTGATACATGACATTAAGGTACAAAATGATATATGCAGTGTTCATTTTAGTGTCTAAAAGGTTTTGTGGTTCCCTGTGTTTTCTTTTCTGTGGGAAACGGGTCCAAATGGCTCTTTGGATGTTCAAGGTTGCTGACACCTGTTCTATGCCCATAATTTAAGCATAGAAGTAGCACATTACTTACTTGAATTGTAAGGAGTGTACATTTTATTCTGTGGACAACCACAGATCTTAACATTAAACTTGAATTCTTTTGAGGAACAAAATCTCAAAAGATGATCAGATAGTTTACAGTGTTCAATAAGGAACTTTATTCATTTATTATTTATTTATAACAGTTCTCTGTAAGTGCTCGCCTATTCTTAGTTAGCCTTGGCTTCAGAACTGGGGAACTGTAAATTTTGAGTATAAAACAGACTTTGCTTTTCCTGTGTAAATGCATGGAATGAAGCGCACGGGGGTTTAATTTCCAAATCGGCGAAGGTCCCCAGGTTACTCTAGTCCTGTGCAAATGGGGCTTTACAGACATCTGTTACACTTCTTAATGAAGAGGACCTGAAATCTGCTGGATTTGTTGCAAGGTGCTTTTTTGGCAAAGAAACAAGAGTGATAACAGCGGAAAAATCAGCATACCTTGCAAGAAAATTACACTGTGCTGACAACTGGGCTTGTACAGCTGATGGAACCTGAGGTTCTACTACCAATGCAGACATGTACAGTAATTTGGCTTTTAAGTGTGAGGACCTACATGTTATTACTGTGTAGAAATAGACTTAATTCACCACCTGGTCAGAAAATAAAAATTAACCTATTCAGTGTCATGCATGTGCAGTGAGTTTTAAGATACTTAGTCTGAAGTCCTGCCTTAATTCCTGTTTGTCAGTAAAAGCCAGGAGAGAATAAAGACTTAGAGGAGTTCTCAGAATATTACAGTGCAGGCCATGAGATCGCCGTCTGGCCAGCGGAGCTCCCAGGCTGTTTGATGTTGATGGCCTCTCATTCTCAGAGTGTCAGTCTGTTTGTCTGTGTGGGCCCTGACAAACACAGAAATGTGAAGGTGCTGAAAAGAGATCTGCCCTTGACTATACTGTCAGAATATTGATAGACTGCAAGTGCCTGTTGACACATCTATTCAACCAGTGACAGCTTTGCCACAGACACCTCCGATACAACAGATGGGCATGGCTCATACATCTTCTATTCTCAGTCGAAGGAGGGGGTTGCCACCTTAATTAAAATAGTTTTCATTACAGTGTAGCAGCCTAATTGAAACTCTATTTGCTCGGTTCTGATGGTTGGGGCAATTTTAATTTCTTCATGTTGTTATTCTTTTCTTCTTCAGATACACATGCCCCTTTGTTGAGAAATTCTCCATTGACATTGAGACATACTACAAACCTGACACAGGAAACCAAGCAGATGTCTTTAACATGTCTGGAGCAGAGAAGAGGCAGAGGAGCATTGGTAAGACCAGCCACTCCTGAAACCCAATAACAACAAAGTCAGATGCTCAGGTGGTCATGTGTCAGACTTTGTTAACTTTGAAAGTCCACTACATCAGCTTAGTCAGGTATATCACCTTAGTGGACATTGTTCTATTTTTACTTTCCAGATCACCATTTACAGTGTAGCTATTATAGAATCTTCAAACTGTCTCCTTATTTCTGCCCTTTTCTGTGTGAAATAGTAGGTGAGGCCCACTTGTGGCAGTTTGATGGTGCTGCAACTGTTTTTTGTTGTTGCTGTGGGTAGCGTTGATATCTAATATGAAGCTGCTTAGAAATGTATGGTTGTAGGGCATGCAGTGACCCAGTTTCCACAATGACTAATAATTTAATCAATGAATTGTTCTTGCATATGTTTGGCTGCTTGATAGACTCAGTAATAAAAAATGTCTCGCCTTTATAAGACAATTCACCGATCTACTCCTCCAACCACTTACATGATGTTAAAGAAGGAATACAATCAGGAATATGTAATGACATTCATGTAACATCAACAAATCCTGTGCCATAATTTGTTTGTTTTCCTGATCTCAAATTTTCATTGGCAGACCCAATTGACATTGTAACAGATCCCATCCCCCCTCATGAATACAAAGCTGAGGAGGACCCACGGCTTTACAAGTCAATGAAGACCCAGAGGGGTCCTCTGCGGGA
This sequence comes from Fowleria isostigma, assembly GCA_029814645.1. NCBI lineage: Eukaryota > Metazoa > Chordata > Actinopteri > Kurtiformes > Apogonidae > Fowleria > Fowleria isostigma. The sequence goes on from JAPTGZ010000028.1 coordinate 25,768,546, forward strand.
TGACTGGATAGAGGAATACAACAATAACCCAGGGAAGATCCCTATCATGTGTGCCTACAAACTGTGTAAGGTGGAGTTCCGGTACTGGGGCATGCAGTCTAAGATTGAACGCTTCATCCATGACGTTGGTGCGTATGCAGCTACAGATTGTTTCAAACTAGGGGAGGAAAAAGTACATTGACACTTTTTTATTTCTTTATTTAAAGATCCCCATTAGTCTCTCTACCAAATACAGACTATTCTTCCTGGGGTTCA
>JAPTGZ010000028.1:25768900-25782218 GCA_029814645.1 Fowleria isostigma
TAATGAATTTTTGTTCCTTGTATTTTTGTCCATTCCAAAGAATATGCCAAAAAAAAAAAAAAAAAGCATATATCTGAAAAAAAAAAAAAAAAAATGTTCCATCATGCCGTTTCCAATCAAGTAAATTATTAAATATAAAAAAGCCAAAATGTTTACTTCCAGGGTCTACCTGAACTCACACAAAAACAGATCTAAACTCAGAACCAGCTGAATAGATTAGATAGCCCCACTGGATGTGTTGTAATTAAAAGTGGACATAAATAAATCAGGTTCCCAATGACTGCTGGGAACTTTAATCTGCTTTAATATGCGATTCCATTGTTTTCTTATGCCTCGGTGATGTTCATCAGCCCACCAGTTTCCAAAATGGGCCTGTTACATACCAACTCGATCTCTAATCAACACCATGCCTCGCTCCGGAATCCAGAATTAGATGACCTTATATGCAAATCACACTTGGATTAATGAGTTACGAGCCAAGGTTAAATGAGGATCCCCCCCTCGCTGTCATTCTCTCCCAGTGCTCAGACAGCCTAAATCAACTGTGCAGAGTGCAAGCTTATGTAACTCCAACAGATACAGAAAAGCATTACTACTCTAGTCTTTTTGTCCATCCCATTAGCTAATTCACGTAGCCTACAGACACCATGACGGGGCACAGCTTTGTTGATTCAGACAGCCTACCTCAAACTTTGTTATCAGCCCTTCCACAAATGCTAAAATTAAGAACGCCATGCTAACTGTACCGACATTTCCAGGGTCGGTTCACACATGTTGGATGCAGCATTTCCCTGAATCTGATTTGTTTTGGAGTGTATTTTTAACCTTGAGAAGAAAAAAACTAGTTAACCTGTGCTCAACATCTGCAGTGTATATAATGTGACTGGGTGAGTCATTTTGGAGCATTTTAAGGCCACAGGTAAAATACATTTAATAAAAATTAAATAATATCAAACTAAAAAATATAATTTTGTGGTAACCACAATTGCAGGAACTTTTCCTGGTAAAGCAGCTTTAACTACATCCAAGAAGAGAAATTAAATGGATTATACTCTTCCAAACTTGTGAAGAAAAATGTTTTGCCCGAGGCCAACTGTATTCCCTTCTTGCCCCTTTATCCTCTCCATCATTGCTCAAAAGGGGGGGTTACCATGGAGACAAAGAGGGTCCTTTCCTTATTGGATGCCAAGATGAAGTCAGGGTGATGAGGAAAGAGGAGACCAGACGTTAACAGGACTGATACTTCTTTCTCCTGTTTCCCTGGTCTCCACTTTCACTCTTGTCGGGTTGCTCCCCACCTCGGCTCATTTTCACTCTGGTTATTGTGTCCTGGCTACAGCGTCAGTCTGCATCACTCACCGTTTCTCAACCTAAAAATAAGCTTCTGTGATATATGCAGGTGACAATTTAGTATTAAGAGAACGCATGGTAAAAAATAGCAGTGGTGGGTGTTACACATTGCCTCGGGCAGAAGTCTACCTACAGTTATGTTGTTTGCAGAGCTACATGCTGCTGCCAAAGTAATTCTAGTTTTACTGCCAAATAATGTGAATATAAGCCTGCTATGGCCCACACACCTTCAAGAGTTAAAATGTTCTATGTCCTATGAATGTACAATTTCTTTCAAAAGGGGTATGTATGGTATATAATGTCATTGCTCTCTATTAAATATCTAGCAAAAAGTGAAAAGGCTGTGCAGGAGAGTACATACAAAACCAATATCCAATTTATTCACTCCTTAGAATTTCTGTCTTTGTGCCCCAATTACTCATGCTCTTGTAGCTGAAGTGAAAATGGATCTGAAAACTTTGGTGTGAACTGAGGACAGAGGACATACAAATATGCAAGTATAAGACAAAAATCAAATAAATTAAAAGAGCAGTGAAATTAAATGAGATGAGAATTTCAAAAGGAGGTAACAGGTGATTTTTTTTAATGGGAACTAAAAGCAGTCATTGAGAAGAACAGGTAAAAGAAGAAAGTCTAAACAAATCATATTCTAATTTATCTGTTGCTGTTGCACCTTTTTTTTCCTTATCATTTTGGTTTGGAGAAATCTGAATCTCTGAGTCATCAGTTCAGTGAGTAGGCCTGTCTTCACAGGACACCATGCATCGAGGAAAATTAATTGCAGGGGGAAAAAAATTGCAGCTAATGAAAAGCTAAGGCCATGTGCCGCTGTTTGGTGAAATACCTCAAACCCTGTTGTGCAGCAGAGCTCTTTCCGAACGTGTTCTACCCAGTGACCAAAGACAGAAGCTGTCTCTCATTCTGACCATAAAAGGCCATTTTCAAAGATGCGCTTGGTCCTGTGACTTTGGCTAACATTTCTATGCGTTCTGAGGTCAGTGTTTCACTTCTGTGAAAAACCAGCCATTTGTACCTTGGGACATTCTTATCAGTGCCAGAGCTTAAAAAAAGACTTCTCCATCAGACTTTTACTGTAAAGCATTTGGATGTTTATCCTAGGCCACTCTTAAATGGAGATGTGGAGTTTTGTCTGAAACATGGAAGCCTTTGGCAAAGATGGGAATAATACTGAAAGAGTTTTTGATAAAAGCTTGTACACCAGGAGAAAAAATAAAGAGACAAGGGGGCAGCAAGGGGGAATTTAGGGTCTTAAAGGGTCTATTTTTAGCTGCAGAGAAATCAGGTGTCTGTAGCCAGTAGAAATAAAAGGGAAGCGGGGGGAAGTGACATGAAGCAGCGCTGTCGCTTTTATTTTACATGATCCCTGTGAGTCAGAGTACTGCAAGGGTTAGGGGGTGGGGTAGCACAAAATACAAATGTAAAATGGCATATATAGCCCATACGCACACACCACGGTATGAATAAATATGCAAAGCAAAACCAAGAAAGGAAAGCAAACGAGCACAGCGACAACCTCACTGAATAATAAAAAAAAAAAAAAAAACAGCAATAACAGCATAATACTTGGTGAGTAGATGATGAAAGCAGCATTTCTGATTTACAGCAGACTATGGTTTGTGATGATTAGATTAGATTAGATGATATATCATCAACTGAAATGCAGGACTTTGCTTCACAGAAGAACAATATAGGTGCAAGAACATTCCTGGCAAAGGCAGTGTATGTCAGAGACAACATATTGAAAGTACTTCATGTATCATAATTTGTTCAACATCAGATTTAGTAACTAACTATATTCCTTCTACTAGAATTATAACATAACATGCTTCACACATATAATACCCCTCAGCCAAATATAGTGCAAGATTCTGTTCAGAATTAGAATCAGAATCAGAAAAGCTTGATTGTCTGTCATGACAGAAAAACCATCTTAGACGTCACTCATACAACAAACAACACAGCACAGAAACATACAATTCAAAAAACCTAGTGAGATAAAAGAATACTGAAACATAAATAATCTATAGAGTTCAAATAAAACTCTACGTGGTAAAGTGCATGTGCTGGAGATCATTTATGAGCTACTGTTTGTTCAAAATGTTGTAACTTGAAAGTTACTGCCCTATAATTTAGATTAGATTGTCTTTGTGTAAACTTATTACATACATATTTGTATTTGAAAGTATTCAGATATTATTACTGCATAAGGCCATTTGACCTTGAAAAAGTAGATCAAGGTGATCTACTTTCAAGAGGCCTTTGCTCCATGCCAAGATGCATCCACAGTATAAATTTGGTGCATATCTCACCATATCTCAATATATTCCTCAAATAATGTGATTACATTGTTGAATGGACGGACAGACAGACGACAAAACTATTACAATACCCCTTCAGGCTGAACTTGGCCGAGGGGTAAAAAAAATGTAAAAAAAATCACAAATTTTCATGTAGGTTTTAAGCCACTGGAATGAGATTTGCTTTGGCTGTAGCTTTTCTCACTCCTTACACACATACATTAACTTTAAATGGAAAAGTACCAGTAAATACACTATTTTAGTGAGAGTACAATATCATGGGTCATTTGTAGCATTAATGTTGCTAGGCTAGTAAGTGTATGTTGGTCCATTAATAGTGATTCTTTAGAGTTTGACAGTACATTTTATTCTGGATGACTTTTTGAAAAATGTTCTGCTACTACTGTAAAGTCTGTTTTTATTATATTTTAAATACCTTCGGCTTTTCACTGCAGCCTGATGGATATTATCAACATAAAACAACACCTCTATTCCCTGACAGGATGCTCATAACAGACTTCAAAACTCAAAAAAGAACAAAGAAAGGTGGTCAGCTGTTACAAAACCCCAACCAAACTACCAGAAAATCTAGTATCCATGGGGAAGGGGACAAGGTGCAGCACAAAACCTTCCTCTTCATCTCATTTCCTCAACAACACCACTGTAGGAGCATTAGCAGTGATGTGCCATTCATCAGCTAGCTCATCATGGATGCATGGGGACAGATTGTCCCCCTGCCATCCCTGCAAACAACCAAACACCAACATTAGCATCACCTGCTTTGTTAAAAAACGCTGAGGTGGGAGGGTGGGTTGGGAGAAGGACAGTCTGTGGAGCAGAGGAGTGGAAGAAACACAATGTTCCATTCAGCGCTTGGCTGGCACCCAGGTGCATGATGGAAGTTCATTTTAAATACTGTCATGATGCTCGATTGTCCGCTCAAGATGAATTAAAAAGAAAAATAAGATAACCAGACAAGTGGCAACGTGTCACTGACTCCTCAAATAGGACATCACAAATTATAAAAGATGTTTTTTCAGGGTTATATTGGATCACTTTGGATGCCAGAAAAACAGAACAGGCACTCTTATTAAACTGTGTTGTAATATAGAAGCAAGTAGTGGATCAGATCAGAGTTACTTTTATGAATACAGGAAATATGGGCAAAACATGACATCAAATTTCATAACATCACGTTTAATTTGTCCTGTAGATTTAACTATAAATAAAATAGTTCAAAATAATCATACTCTAAAACTAAAGAGTCAAAATAGTCAAACTAACAGACTGTCATGGAAGTTTCCAAACATCCTTCAAGCATTTAACCTGTTTCCGTACAGCCTCCTGTCGTTGTGCTGCATAAGAGCTTCAATAGGAGAGGCTCCTTATCTATCCATCATCATTATGGCGCAGACATTAGGCTCACAATGACAGTGTTACAGCTGAATTAATTTAATCTGAAAACCCCATCCTAAACAGTCACTAATATTGTTACACTTGTTGAATATTTGATATATACATGTGCACTCAAGCATATGGGCACAAAGCACAAAACCTCTTTGATTAATCCTCTCTATTTTACATTCAGAGTTAAAAGAATCTTCAACATCTGATGGATCAAACTGGAAACCTGCCTAGACTTTTACCATGTGCTACTTCCGTTCCAACACTGCTAACCAAGCAACCTACCAGACAATTTATCATGACCAAAGGACATTTCATAAGGCTGCTTTGTTGATGATTAAATACTCTTTCAAAGCAGCGTGTACTAAAAAAATCATCTATAACTTGTTAAAATCCCCCCTGGTGCTGTCAGTGTCAATAAAAATCAGTCTCTATTGACTGTCACAAGAAATGACAGGCAACATGACATGAATCTCTGTAACCTGGAGTTATCAGCTGTGGAAAAATTATTTAGACCCTCGTCCAAGACAACCTTACAGACTTGCTGGTTAATACCCACCACATTTTTCTATAAGCTCATTAAACAAATTACATTGCCTGGCTGTAGACTAAATTGACTTTTCTAATATCCTAACAAAGTAATCATACAAAACTGGCTAATGCACCCATTTAAATAAATCCCTAACAGTAAGAACTGAGTCTCAGTGAGATTATATGGTACAAGCTTATTTATTTCATAAAACTAAACAGGGCGTGAGAGGAATTCATAATTAAAAAAAAAAAAAATTGTCCTTCACTGCTCAACAGCTGTACAGCTGCTTCAGCTTTGCCCCAGTATCTTATCGGCTGGCCTTGAAGATTATGACGCCACCTTGTCTTGGGTGGGAGCGACAATGATTGCGTCTATGTGATGGGTGAAACAGCATGCAAAAGGCGTCTTAAACAGAGCACTATCTGGTCTCAGTGAGGAGTCATGACACTCTTTTGCTTAAACCACCAAGTACGTGTGCAATAAATAACATGAACCAAACCGGTTACACAACCATTCAGGGCAAAAAAATAGAGATGATGCAGTGTGATAACAAAAATGTCAAGTTACCACACAGACGTTTCAGTTAATTTAGCGCTACATCCTGTGAAAAGCAAATGAACACAGTCACTCTGCTGCATGTATGCAATGTGTGCACTTGTAGACAAACCAGTCTGAATCTTCAATTTATCAACTAGTTAATCCTTCTCAAAGAGCATTTGTCCCTAATTTTACAGCGTCTTTACCTCGTGTTTCTCTGCTCTTCCTGTGTCAGCGATCTCGTGTGGAAATCAGCTCAAACTGTACTCACATGCAAACCAAAAGATGTGGTGAGAAGCTTCATACGTCATTCAAACCTTAACTGACAGGAAGTGTGTCTTGTCTCATTTCCCTTGACTGAAATGTTATTATTCTGCTTGTCCACTTACTCGACATTACTGTTCTTAATAGTGTCAGGATTACTGATGTACTGTATGCGGCTCATAAAAAACTAAAACTGAGGGTCACAGAAGAAAAACAAAAAACCTGTCACATGAAAGAATAAAAAAACACACTCCCCGTGTTTCCATGCAGTGCTGTGAATACCTAAACAAGACCGAGACACATGCTCGCAGGATACCGACTCCTCTGTCAGGAATTTTCCACTCCACAGTCACTGTGACATACAGCATATATTTACATATCCTCACCGTGTTTTTCTCCTGACCATCAGGAGGACGACAGGCTTTTCTGTAGCTATATAGCATAATGAAGTGGTGGGTCATTTTAATCTGAGGGAAGAGACTAGTGTGACAGAAATAAGCCAACACTATCTGAATGCAGATAGACATTCTTATCTGAATTTTTCCAAAAAAGGTCAGTGCAGCTTTTGCACTTGGCTTTTGCATAAGAAACAGCATCAGGATAGGTTTAATAAACAACTTCAACTGCTGCACAGTGAGCCAAAAAAACAAACAAACCACCCAGCTTGTGTAAAAATGCAACTATTTAGACAATCGCTTGATAATTACTCGCTTTCTCTCTCCTTTAGTATGCCACTGTGCCTGCTTGTCTGGTGTGTGAGATTCAAGACAGACACCTGAGAGTAAAAGACTATCAGGTTCCAGCCTCTCATCGACTGCAGTCTTGTAAGATTCTTTGGCTGACTGGGAAAAACAATAAAACAACTACAGTTAAACAAGCACTGAGCCAGAGCAGATTAAAACTACAGACAAACATCGAGGTCCTCACACTGCTGGAACCACTAAACATCCGTAGGAACACTGCTGGGGATGAATTTGCAACCCTGAACCTACATTTCTAATTTTCAAGGAAATAACTCATACAATATTCATATAGAATAAATATTTGAAATCTAAAATAACTTGGTTCCATAAAAAAGTCTTAGTGAAATAAAATTTTACTAAGCTTTTTTTTTTTGATAGCACACATCACCACCAATTCTTGTAAAATGTGTCCGCTCTCCATTAGTGTAAACCTTCCTAACAATTTAGAAAAAACAGTGCGGTTGGTACACTTGAAGAAATAAACAAATCATATTAAAAAAAAGGTATTAAACCAAAAAAAATGTAGAGACTGTGAGTTAAAGAACGCGTTCTGCCTTTGAGAAGAGATTCAAATTAAAACAAGACCGAGTACTGTCAATAAGATTAGAAGGATTAGCCATGCTGTCGACAATAAAGTGTGCAAAAGCAGACCCAAGTCCCAATCTCTGCACTCACTTCTGAATGCACTCATGGTGTACAATACATTGGTCTATAAGGCCTTTACTTCCATAAGTGCGTTTTTCATTGACCTCTGATCCTTCACTCCCACTTTCTACAGAATTTGCTGGATGGAATTAGCTCATCACATATGGTTTATGTTAAGAGTGAGGTTGAAAGGGGCAAAAAAACACATGGAGAATGGACATGTTTTTATAATATGATTAAAACTAGTAAGAACACACCACACAGATAATTTACAGGCTACTCTATTTAAAGAGCAAACAACTAAAATCACAACCAACTTAAGAACATATTAGCAATGTATTTTCAAGCCTCCAAAATGCCTGGCTACGGAGCATGATATTTGACAAAGTAACATTAATTTGCTGTTTAAGCAGTTTGTGCTCTTATGCATTCAACAATAGTTGGTGTTAACTGAATGACTTGAGGGTTCAATTAATAAGCAGAACATTTGGAATTTGCCCAAATGAGATTCATACTTGCAATGACTTTACTTTGTATGTCTCAAGTCAGATGGATAAATCGTTATAATTAAACGTCAACAACAGCTTTATCTACACCAGCCAAAAGGTTGACAATAGAATGACACGTACACTTTCTCTGAAACCTGAAAAACACTTTTCCAGACTTTCCAGTTTGCATAGTCAACAGAGACTTGCCTATGTGCTCTGTGTGTGTGTGTGTGTGTGTGTGTGTGTGTGTGTGTGTGTGTGTGTGTGTGTGTGTGTGTGTGTGTGTGTGTACCTGAATGCCCCCCAACAGAAATCTAGTTGAGCAACACCTTAACAGTTACAACTCAGGGATCGCATATTGGAGTCTTAACATGTACGTCAGGTACAAAAGAAAAAAAAAAGGACGATGCATACCATAGTCACATGAGTAGTACTGAATCCTGTATCATGAGTGCTTCATGGAGAACACCCAGAACAAATAAAATATCCGAGTGTGTTGATGTTTTTTTACACGATGAAAGAGAAACTATTGTGAGTAAAATGTGTAAAATATCAGGCTCGGCACTAACAACTCCTTTGAGCAATAATCTTTAAAATGAGCATGAGCAGTAGATATTCATATTTCACTTCAAAAATGAACAGAAGTAATGAGTCTCAATCCTAAATGTGACTCAGAGGGAAACAATCTGTGCAGAGAAAACACGGATTCCCTATAATTAAGCGCTGGAGTTTGCACAAAATCTAATTTTGCAAATTGCACTCTCATTAAGCCACTCTGATTTCTTGTAGCTTTGTATTGTTGCGCAGTTTTTCCTTCAGGTGAAACCCATTGACATTATGTAATAAAAAAATGACCAAATGTTTGCACCACCTTCTCAGAAAAAATTTTGAAACAAAATTTGCAGTACAAGGTACACACACACACACACATGAGGCAAGACATGTTTCAACATGTCAAAAAGGAATTACACCCTGTTTGTTTGAGGACACTGTTTCTCAGGCCTCATACTCCATGAGCATGCCCGAGCTTGTTCTTGTAAGACTATGTAGATATGTTGCACTCATAAATCCTCAACACAGTCACTAATTGAAACACATACTGCAACAATTAGAGACAAAACAGAGGTCACAGCAGAGACGCCACGGAGCAGCTCCTGCCCTCAAATCTGAGCCATCATCTGGACAACAGACGCCACAGCCTCCAAGTCAGCACTGCCTCCATGACTCACCCAGGCCCTGCTGAGTCAAGTGGAGTGACTCTTGACGCTGAAACTCATAAAGAACGGGATACTAAATTAAACCTGTGGCATATAGGTTTTTCTTTTGAAGGATGTTCCATGTCTTAAACTATATCATAATATTTTTTTATATGGATAATTTGGCCTCATCCGTTTCAGATATCATCAACATAGTTTTATTATTGGGTAAATATCCCATCCACTATGTGAAATGGAGACATAACAGGCCCTCATCTTCAGGATTTACCAACGAATTTAAAATGTTTGTCTTGTCCCTAAAGAAATTAGGAAATAAACTAAACTGCAATGAAAATAAACCAGAACATTGTTTGTTATTTATTATTTAAATTCAGTCTTATTTACTGCATCTCTGTTCCAGTATGTGAAGTTAAAATGCCTAATTATTTGCGCAGTATTGTATTTGAATGTAACTGTTGCTTTTGCCTTTATATATCCCCATGACTTTTATACTTATTTTTTTAATACTTATCTTTAATTCGTATTACTGTATGACTATCCTAATTGAGAGTTTGTATTTTTCATTGGTTCAATTAAAAAATGCTTTCTCTTTTGAGACCAAAAGAGGCTGACTGTGACACACACCGGTGGTTCTCAAACATTATACTGAACTATACTTTTTTTTAGCCAAGTCTCCAACTCTCACTTCAGCATTTATGATTGATAAAAAATTAGCAAAATCTGTTCTTGTGCCAAAGGTATCTTTTAATATTTTCAAAACTTTGTAAACAAATAACATATATTTAACTGTAATATAAAGAAAATAACTCACAACCTGGACCCGGATAAGCAGATGAAGACGGTGTGGTAGAGATATTTTAAAAATACCACATTTTTTTAAAGTAAATTTTGTGTGTAAAATATAAACTAAAAAGTGCCCTCTTTCTTTGATAAGAAAAATAAACTGGTCAGTCATTAATAAATGAACATAACTACTTAGCTACTCAAATAAACTCATTTTGAATAATGTAGAATGTAGAATAGACATGTAACCAAAGCTTAAACAACATGCCTGACAATAAAACTACTATATGAATGTATTATGTGTTTTAGATTTCAGCATTCATTCTCATAATTTATTTTATATTCAGTACATGATGTATTTAATGTATTTTTCCCCAAAAAATTTCAAGTACCACCAGGACTTCTTCCAAGTACTCTCATTTGAGAACGCCTGACATACACTCCAGCCAATATAGCAGATATGCCCTCCTCTCTTCTTTCCCTCCTTAGTGAACCTGCTGATTCAGTCCAAACCATTAAGTAAAGTCAACATTCTACAACTGGCACATTAAATAAGTCTTCACACTTGGGTATCACTGAAAAATATCTGAGAAAAACCGAGAATGTGAGGTCAGGAAAAAATTAATTGATTTAAAAAAAAAAAAAAACCCTATGTGCTCTGGATATTTTCAGGTTTAAGGTATATTTTGGAAACAAGTCTGCAGTCAGGATGCGATTTCATAACATTTCATGTGATTTCAGGAGGTGACAGTGACGGAGCCATGGCAGAAGCTGCACCTCTGGAAGCCACAGCAGGAAGACAAAGTTAGGAGCAAAAATGACATTAAACACTGAGGGAAAAAAAATAAAAAGAAATCAAAAGAAATACATGTACTAAACGTGACGCTGCATCTCTGGCAGGGGGGGTGATCATACTTGAACTAGAGTAAACCCTCCGTCAGTTAGTTACCTAGCAACATGGCAGCACGGTAATGACAAATTGATGGCTCGCAATGCTTATCACATACCTGGACCTGATGCACACCGGTGACACACTCCAGCACTCCGCAAATCAAAGTTCATCGGCCTTTGTCCACGGTCCGGGGGCCCCCTACTTGCACCAGTATGACGGTTCGCCCTCAACACGAAGTATCCTCCGACTTGATGTGCTCTGGAAACGATGCCATGGTGGTGATGAACGCATCGAAATTCAGCAAATGACTTGCTTTACGTCGCCGTGTGTTTGGCCCTTCGGTGGAGGAAGGGGTGCGGGTACATGTAAAGATAACACGTAGAGAAACATCATCGACCCGGGTGTGTGTGTCTGTGTGTGTCTGTGTGTGTGTGTGTCTGTGTGTGTGTGTGTGTGTGCTACATGTCAACCGCCGTTAATACCCGTGTTTACAAAATCTGCCCACATCATTGCGCCGTTGCACGCTGGATTTCCTCAATCGACAGAAAAAAGGCCAAAGTAGCTATGGTAACGTTAAAATGTCCTTGAATATCCCAGCTACCCTCGCAGGAGTTTGGTGGCTCGTCTCGTCCGACTGACAGGAAACGCCGCGGTTCGAAAACTCAGCTCAGCGGTTGCCAGCTCCGTCCACAAAACCGACAAGAGCGAAGAGCAAACATACAGAGGGTACTCGCCATCCTAAGTTGTCACTCCTCAAGTCTGAAGCGCTGCAAGACTTCACAGTCGTTTCGGGCACGACACAAAATATTGCGAAGCTAGCTTGAGCGCGAAGACACTTCCGGGATGTGTTTAGTAATAAAAGCCCAGTTTTCTGCGAATGTTGGTCTTGTCTTGCCAGTCTGCCCATGTCCACACTGTTTCGGCATTAAAACATGATCAGTCATAAGTGTTATCAAATGGTAATATGAGTTGAAAACGTCTGCTAAATTAGCTAAAATAGAAATTGTTGCTTTATTTTGAAGAGATTTTAGCTTGACTTCCGGTTTTTCCTGCTAACTTGATTAGTTCAGCGCGTAACAGTCAATAAGATGAGCAGTTTTGATAAGACAGCGACCCCTTCTGGTAAATTTTTGCATGACCCACATTTGCGTCACGAGTGGTTACGTATTTCCGCAGACGTTAGAGTTGAATATTATTATAGGACGAATAGTCACAAAAAGTACATTTGTAGACCTCTGTACCTATGGGTCTAAATTCAAGAAAATGGGTGTATTCTGGTATATATAGATAGAAGAGAATATCAGCATATGATAGTCATAGTTCATCCACATAGGCTGTTGAGGTTAGAGTAGATAGAAGCATTATCATGTTTAGCATAATCGTAATTATAAAGTGTGAAATTGGAGGGGATTGTGGTTGGGCTTAAATAGTCTATATCTGCTTTTCCTCAAGCAAAGGGTCAGGACCCGAAATACAGAGTGAAGTTTGTATGTATGTATGTATATGCACATGTAAGCAAGCAGGTCTGTCTGTCTGTCTGTCTGTCTGCATGTATGTACTGTATATATGGGTATATATGCATAAGTACAAGTGTGTATATACCTGTGTATAATTATGAATAATTAATAATTTAACTCTGTGGAAGGGATCGGAATAAAGTTATTTAAATTTCCAACTCCATTTTCACAATGTAGGAGAGACTGTATTTGTTTTATATTTATTTTATATTTCTATTTGTTTGTGATTTCTCCTTACCTTACCCTGTTTGGGTCTGTGGGACCCACTTTCATTTTTTATGAGAAAAAAAAAATGATGAGGGATTATTTTTCTGAATTTTTTTCCCTCTCATATCTTGGTTATATTACATTTTATAAAAAAAAAATAACCAAAATTAAGACGCACTTTAGAATTTGAGTTTACTTTGACAAAAGTGGATGTCTTAAGAAATTAAATGAAGATTAATGAAATGTTTAAGTGCATTTAACTTAAATGTACTTAAATTTTTCATTAATCGTTATTACTAATGTACTTTGAAATTTCAGTAATCATTCCTTAATTTATTTAAGGTAACCACTTTTCTTATTTTTTTAAAAATAAAATCAAGTTATTTGGGTTGCAGTATGAATTGTTATTCAATTTTAGTTT
>JAPTGZ010000028.1:25784089-25796060 GCA_029814645.1 Fowleria isostigma
TTATGTTCAGATAATGATAAATTTTGCTAAAAATGTCACTTTTTCTTCAGTTTTCTCTGTTTTTTGATAAAATAATCTTCTATTTTACTCTAAACTTTTGTGAACATCTACATAATTAATAAATTCAGTGTTGGAAAATACTCATTTTCACTGGAAAAACACAAAATATAGAAGATAAGATTACAATAAATGACAATAAACCACTTAAGGATGGTTAAATATAGAGAAAAAATTAATTGGATAAGTGGCACATATGTCACACTGGGTCCTTATGGGTTAATCTATGTGAAATTCCTCTAATGTTGTCTCTGGTCTTGTAGTCCATTTCCTGCATGGTGACTCCTGATGCTCTGACTCCAGCCTCAGTCCAGTCTTTATAACCCTCCTACAACCAGCTTTGTTTGAAAAATCTCCTCAAGGCTGCTGTTGTCGCTGCTGTTTGACACTTGACAGTTTTTCCCACCACACTTTCCCTTTCCAGTCCTTGTTTGTGGAATGCTGTACCTGTGTCTTTGTATCTGTCTGATTCTGTTGACAAAAAAAAAAGAAAACAAAACAAAACAAAAACCAGCTGAGGACATTGTTGTCTTTCAGTTGCCTGGATAGCTTTCCTTAGTTTTTTTAATAGTATATTTTTAGATTATTTTAATGTAATGTATTTTAATGTTATGATTTACTCTGCTCTTTTACTGTAAAGCGCTTTGTGGTTTCATCTGTAAAAAATGCGATAGAATTAAAGTTTGCTTATTTACTTGCTTACTTGTGTCAATATATAATTGAGGGACTTTTTGGGTTCCCTTTCCAGCGTAACACAATTGACAGGTATAGTTGACATTTCTTCTGTTTTCATTCCTAAAATCAAAATAACCATAACAGCATATGACATTTTTACAGAAAGATTCATCTAAATATCATATATGCAATTGAATTGAGAAAATTTGTTTTGAAAGTTATTCATAAATGTGTCGTAATAACTGTTGACATAAGAGTGGGATAAATCCACACTTGACTCACACATTACTTTATATTAAATAAATCATAAAGAGGATTTCTTCTCTGTCCAGTCTGTCCAACTTTGCTGAAAGTGATTTCTCGGACACAGATACAATTTGTTATATTCCATGCAAAATTTGATAGATTGTCAAAAAAGAAATATCTGTCATGATTTTTCCATTTAATAAAAAGAACACAATAAAAGTATTTTTTTTGAATAAGCTCATTTTATTATTGTTTAGCTAATTAGAAGGTGGTTGTTATCAATTTACATTTTAGCATTTTGGTATATCTTGTTGATTATTATTTATTAATCATTAATAAGTGACTTTTTTCATAATTAAATAATTCTAGAATATTTAAAGACATGATCATAATGAACATAAAAAACAGTCTTTTTTTTTTTTTTTCATTTTAATAAAAATGTATGCAGAATAAATCCCATAGACTTCAAAAGTCCCTAAATTACATATTGACCCACTTCCAATCAAAATCCCATGCTTTGATGCAACAGTCAATTCATCTTCCCCATGATTCTGGTAGTGTATACAGAACCACATTGAGAATTTTTATTGTGTTGATACTACATAAATAATTATTCATTCAAACTTGAAATTAAATATTAAAATATTTATGGTTCTATTTCCCTTTTTTTTTAGCAGAAGACTTTAATCATCACGGTTAAAATAAAAATGCTTGCGTCTAAAATATACACAATTTTCGCTTTGTAAAATAACTGACCAAGGTTTTTTTTAGAATGTAGTATTAAAATACTGTAGGGGGCAGCATTACACCCATATTTAATCTACCTAGCAAAAAAAAAAAGAAGAAGAAAAGAGGAAGCCGGTGATTGGCTGACAGGACAGAAAGCGTAGAAGAAGAAAGGAGAGCTCGCATGAAAACATACAACAGTAATTACTTCCATTTAAACCTTTATTTCTGCGTAGCCCACTTTCAGAGAGTTTATGTATTCATTAGAAGCCTGTTATGTATGTTTTAGATTCCATTTGAAGATATGTCAAGACTTTTGTCGTCCTTGAGCTGTTTGTCCAGTTATGTCAGGTACACAGGTCCCCTCAGGATCCTCTCAATGCTGAGACCTCTCCCAGCTGGACTAGTGGTTTTATCAGCCGGTAAAAAAGACCTGATAGACCTCCCTGTCCTGAACGAGGACGAACTGGAGGAGCAGTTTGTGAGAGGATCTGGACCCGGAGGACAGGCCACCAACAAAACCAGCAACTGTGTGGTCCTCAAACACATCCCCACGGGGATTGTAGTCAAGGTGAGTCTCCATAAATGAATGGTGCCACTTTTATTGTTATATGTGTTACTGCTGTCAGTCAACAGACATATCAATAATATAATGACCTAAATTAAACTATGTGTTCCTGTCCCTGGTTTCCCTGCAGTGCCATCAGACCAGATCTGTAGATGTAAACCGAAAGCGAGCTCGGGACATTATGAGAGAGAAGCTTGATGTCGCAAATAAAGGTGAACTCAGTGAAATATCTCTAAAGAAGAAAGAGTCTATGCTGAGGAAACAAGAGAAGAGGAAGAAAGTCAATGAGAATCTGGAGAGAAAAAGACTGTTTAAAGAAGCAATGGCTGCAGACTTAAAACCTGGAAGTGATACTGCTTAAAAAATGTCGTGAATTTAATGAAGACTGAAAACATGCTGTCTTTACTCTTGTATTATTCTGTATTTTATGTCTGTTTGGATCCAGTGACAAGAACATAGAAAATATTGTTAAGAATATGCAATAAAAGGGATAACCCCCCCCAAAAAAAAAAAAAAATTGGTCTCCGTCTTACCCTGTACTGTCTGCACCCCTTAATAATTTTTACTTTTTTAGGTATTGAAATTGCTATTATTCATGTTGTTTTTATTCATCTTGTTTTCTATGCATTGTCTTTTATTCTCTACTGTACAGTGTCCTTGTGTGTCATGAAAGGTGCTTATAAATAAAATGTATCATTATTATTATTATTATTATTACTGAAATTATGTGAAAATGTTTCCATTTGAAAAAATGGTAAAAGATAACATATTGGTCTTCGGCCGCCCCTTGTCACTGGTTCTGTTCATAATCTTTATGGACAGAATTTCTAGGTGCACCCAGGGGCCAGAGGGGGTCCGGTTTGGGGACCACAGGATCTTGTCTCTATTTTTTGTGGATGATGTTGGGCCCATCGAACCTGGACCTTCAACGTGCACTGGGGTGGTTTGCAGCCAAGTGTGAAGTGAGTGGGATGAGGATCAGCACCTCCAAATTCGAGGCCATGGTTTTTGACCGGAAAAAGGTGGTCTTCCCTCTCCAGGGAAGTTTGGGCATCCCTGCTCAGACTGTTGCTTCCGCAATCCAGAAGAAGAGATGTGATGAGGTGAGATGAGATGAGATGAGAAAAAGATAAAAAGTCATGTAAGACTTTACAAAATGTCCTGCTTGCTCACCTTAAAACACAAACATCAGTGATGATTTCTGCTGGTCACGTTTTTGGCAAAGGCATTTTTACACCAGTTTGTCATAAAATGATTGTATGTGTAGCAAACAGCCACAGAGACAAACAAAAATGATGCAGGGCAAGTTGAATCATGCTTGTAATGGTTGCTTTATTCCTCAAGGCGGAGCTATGCAGAGTGAAATTTTGTCTAAATATTAATTAAATATTTGTTGTAACACTATTATAACGTAATGTGAAAGTCATATCTTTACAAAACTAACAAGAAAAAGGAGTAAAGTTAAATGGAAAATGTGCATTTTACCACAAATGTCCACACAAAATTATTTTGTTTGGAGATTTTTTAAAGGTGTTGACTATTTCCTGTTAAAGAAAGACTGTCTCTAAAACATTGTTATAAAACACACCTTGGTTCATACATGTAAATATATTTAACTCCAAATATGCAGCAACTGATGCTTTATACAACCTGAAACATTACAAAATCTGAGGTAAAAAGAAAATGAATGGAAGCGAAAAAGTTTTTGTACCATTTTTATATTTTTGGCATTCTGTCACTTTTATTTTATTTGTTTGTTGTTAATATGCACACAAGCCTTATTTGAGATAAAGAAACGTGTTAATCTTTTGACTACTACATAGGTGTTTTAACATGACATTGAAATAAATCAATAGTTGTATTTGTGTATTTTCTTTTGGTTGTTTTTTTCATACTCTTATTTATGTGAATGTCTTCAGGAGTTTCTCAGCCGACCGTTTATGTGCTTAATGTGCTCGTTGACGGACCAATGACAAAGCTACTTTCGCGCTCGTGCTTTCCCATGTGACTAAGGCAGCCAATCAGAGCTCTCATGGGGTTTTTAAATCCTCCACGGTGTGTCCGTCCAACTTTGCTGTATACTATGGTGTTTGTCGTTGGTGGAATATTGGACTAAATACACTTCTAGTCCTCTTTAGCGTATTTCTGTGGACCTGACATGGCAAAAGGTACTCAAATTCTACACTTCTGTTTTCGTAAATGTAGTATTTAGGACCAATTAAATAGCGACGGACAGTGGGAGCAAGCTAATGAAGTGCAGCAGCTTTGTGTATATTAACGTGGTTAAAGTTTATAAATAAAATACGCTATTAATGTTTAGCTTTGTATCATATTTAGTAAAACTGTTGACATTGCTACTGTTTGTCTGTTTTGTTGTTTTTTTAAAGGAAAGAAAAAATTGGTGAGAACTGACAAAAAGTCCGACGACGCTGCTGAACTTAAAATCATCTCACAAAAGGAGACAAAGGAAAACACGCCAGTAATTAACAAGGTATGCTTTATTTTCTTTATGCGTCTTTTAAATCAAGCAATAGGTCTTTTTGCATTCAGTTTTAACCCAGTGGAATGATAACATTTAGCATAGACCGGGTTTCCCATCACTGAGTGGTTAACCGGAGGGGCATTGGTACCCTGAGTAAAACCTGGCAGGCAAGAGGCCCTCAGCATTTATACTCCTATGTTTGTTTTTATCAAATATAGGTGTAAACATTAAACGCATCCATATACTGTGATGGAATTGTTTAATGCTCACCAAATTGAATTTATGGTCAGATTTGTAAAAGTTTCTACAGTCACCACCATTGTTTGGGTTCCCTTTTCTCATTTATATGTACTGGAAATAGCTGCTTGACTATTATTCAGTATTATACACCTTTTTGTTTTGTGCTTACTTGGACACATACATTTTGCTTACTTTTAATAGACCTAAATGCCCTCACCTACAGTCACAGAAAAAAATATTAGACTACGCTATGTTTTCTCTTCAGTTTGTTCTTCATTTTAATGCCTGGTACAACTAAAAGGTACATTTGTTTGGAAAAATATAACGATAACAACAAAAATAGCTTGTAAGAGTTTAATTTTAGAGCTTATATCTATCCATTTTCCATGGTTTTCTTGATAATAACTAAAAACACATAAGTTCTTACATCAATAGCTATGGCAATGTACTGACAAAATCGGTGCTTTCAGACATTCCATGTTTTGTTTTTTTGTCTGTTTTAGTCACATGATAAACACAGGAGTTAGCACTTGATTGCATAACCATTGTTTCTGATAATCTAATATTTTTTTTCTGTGACCATCTTCACTGGCACCGAGATACTTCATAGAATATGTTGTTCATTTATTGTCTCTTGTTACATGTGCATTAAAAAGCAAAATTATTTGTCCTGCAGGATTGCATAAGCAAACCACAGGCAAATTTCCAGAGTATACGGAGTCCAAGCAAACCTAGATCTCCTTTGAGTGAAAGTTCAAGTATGCTGATCCAGGAAGGAAATGATTCTGATACAACTATTCCTGACACATTAACACTTAAAAAAGGCAAGTATATACTCAACTTTTAAGTTTATAGAAATAGTTAAATGTCTTGTTGCATGTAACCTGAATTTCTTTGCTTCTGAGTGCTGTTACTGTTGGGTCAGCAGATCCACGAGTGCTGCAAAAAATTTCATGTGCATGTGAATGGCAGCAGTGTTCACTGACCTGCCATTTTATGACACAACTGAGCTGGTTTTCAGGAGCGTCATTCTCCTCATTAAAGGCTGGTGTTTAAGGATACTGTCTGTCGTATTGTTTATTCCTCATTTTAGATGTGCCCTCTGAAATCAAACATGACAGTCAGGAGCCCAAAGAGCAGAAGACTGTGATGACTTGTCATGAGATTAGAGAGCAATCCACTGACCAATGTGTGCAAAAGGAATCCACCATAAACACAAATTCTGCCTCCGCAAAAGACTGCAAAGTTTCAGCATCCAAAAACCGCAGTCGTCCAGGTCCAAAAAAGAAGTACGTTTGAAAATCTATCCATAATATTTATTCACAGGAATCGTGATCTGTGATGACCTTTTTAAATGTCTTTTTCAGAACAGAAAACAGAGCTCCCCAAAACAAAAAGGTCACAGACTATTTTCCCATCAGAAGAAGTAACAGAAAAACTAAGGCAGAGTTAAAGGTTTGCTAAAACATGTATATATTACACTTCAGATGTATTGTTAATTATTTAATTCAGTTTCACATGATTTTGAAAAGTTGTGCTTTGTGCATAAATACTAATCCCTGCAGACATGATCAGAAAATCTGGCTTTGTTTGCTGATTTGCATGTGCAGAGATAAAATGATTATGCCACAGTATGAACTTTTCAACTCACTCAATTCACCATCAACAGAGTGAAGAGCACAGACACATTGATGACCTCATTAAGAATGGTGTTGAAGAAGGACTGAAGGTAATATTTACTAGTCTGATGAAAACCTGTTTTCTGTTTTATTTGTGCATATTATCAAACTGACAACTGTCTTAAGTCGATTCTCTCAATATTTTTGTTGATGGGTCAGTCAGTGTTTTGATCTCAGTAATTATTAGTGTCTACTAGAAGTGAGGAATACATTCAAACTGATATAGATCTTTCTGAAAATGGTAAGAATTGGCTATATTGTGGAACTGAGATAAATGCTTCTTCTGGAGACATTAGGCTAAAAAAATTTTTTTCGTAGTATTAATTTGTTCATTGCAAATATGTTTCTCCAGTCATTTCATTACAGTGGTGTTGAAAATGAAACTTTAATAAAGGATGCACACTGACACCCTCAGAAGTGCCAATTTATTTATTTATTTTTTGTCCTGCCAAAACCTTGTGATTCATGTTTTTAGAGTTAACACAGACAAACCAATCTTGAATGGCTCATAACCCCAAAAGATCATGTTTCGTATTCTTTGATCATTCAGCTCCAGTTTTAACCAAGACTTAAATCTACATTTTTGTTTTGGGTGATTACAGATCAAACACATAGAGGGAAAAGGAAGGGGAGTGTTTGCTGTCAAGAGCTTTAAAAAAGGAGACTTTGTTGTGGAGTATCATGGAGACCTGCTGGATCTAGCTGAAGCCAAAATAAGAGAGGCCCAGTACGCCCAGGATCCCACCACCGGCTGTTACATGTACTACTTTCAATATCAATCTAAAACATACTGGTAAGTCTAAATACCTGCACTCTGAAATAGCCTATATGTCAATTCACTTTTTCGTAATTTGTTGTTCTGATGTGTAAACATTTTTAAGGTGTAACTGTTGATGAATATAGTTTCCTGTTCTCCAGAGCAGGTTCAGTGGGGTGTCTGTCTGTTGAATGTGTTTTTAGATGGTCTCCGGTTTGGCTTTTACTTGGCAGATAGTGGGCACAAAATCACTGTAGAATGTATATAGGATAGTTTGTGAAACACAGTTGCAAATAAAGTGCTGCTGCATGTTGTACACTATCTTTCCATAGAGTAATGTAGACTGATTGATATATTGACGTGTACATTAAAACCAATAGTAAACAAATATTCTCTTTTTAAAACTAGTCTTTTTTGTTTTGTGTCAGGTGCATACTTCTTGTGCTGGTTTGTGATTTATTAGATTATGCCACGTGACAAATCAGCAATGGAATAAATCTGTTTCCCGGTAATTACATTTGTAATTTGCCAATTTCAGACTGAAATAAAGTTAATTAATGATACATTCATGTGTACCAGATATTTTGACCTTTGAAACACAGCTGAAACTATACTGATACATATTACTGCAGTGGTCAAGTTGTCAATGTTTTCATCTGTGCTTTTACTATAATGACAGTATGATTTCCATAGAAGATCTAACATGCTTCGTCACAGACAAATTTGGAAAATTTTGGTAAAGCAAGGTTTATTTTAAGCAAGCAAAAAGGTGTATAAAGTAGACATACGTCAATGGGAATGCCTTTTTATAACAAGTAAACTATTTCATGGACTCATATTAGAGTTGATCGTTTTCTTCAGATTGTCTTGAACATATTTGGAATTATTCTGGGTAACTGTCATTTTTTTACAGTGTGGATGCTACAAAAGAAACGAACCGTCTTGGGAGATTGGTCAATCACAGTAAAAGTGGAAACTGTCAGACTAGGCTCCATCCCATTGATGGGACCCCTCACCTGATCTTGGTGGCTTCCAGAGACATCGATGCAGAGGAGGAGCTGCTTTATGACTACGGGGATCGCAGTAAAGCCTCCATCTTGGCTCATCCCTGGCTCAAATACTGAACCCTGATGACAAATATTTGCTTTTTGACATGAATTGTTCTCTGCTGTTCATCTTGTCAAAGGCATATGAAAGATGAGCAGTACTAAAATGCTTTTTATGACAAAAAAAGCTTTTCTTTTAAACAGAAGCTAAAGCTTCAACTTAAGGGTATTTTTGCAGCAGTTGTTTTATCAAGCTTTTATATTTTTTGTGTCTAATTGTAGCAGATTGATACCTCAGGACTATTTCTCCTGAGTGGGTAGTGTGTGATATTGTCCATGCATTTAAGAATGTTACTCTGACTATTCAATTCTACTACTGTAAATTATTATGTGTTGAAAATTTAAGGAATAAAACAACTGAGTTTTCATTCCAGTTGTAGTCAGATAAATGTTGGAGATCTGTCAAATAGTTAAGTACAGATAATATCAACTTGTTTTATTTGCATCCACTTGTTTGTGTATCAGAATATCTACTTCTCAAGTACTCCTACTTTATGCTAGTGCGCCAAAATTGAATAACAGTATTAGATTGATACTATAGTCAGCACAAAGCAAATTTATTAAAATGTAGATGACCATAGCAACAACTAAGTGGGATAAATGTTTTTGATTAGTTAGTGAACACAATGTTGCTTCAGATGTTTACATTATTTTTTAAAAATGCCATAAATAACATGATTGAGTGACTTCATAAACCTCCAGTTCTTATTATATAATACTTTCCAGTTTAGTTAATTAGTTTTTTTTTTTTTTTATTAAACTTAAAATATATACAATTGTGGTCCAAATGACAATGCCTACAAAGACCAACAGACCTTTCCATTTAAAAAAAGTGGTTGACGATGAAAAAACTGGCATGTTTTCGACATGGTCGATTCCCATGAGTTCATTTTCTTCTGAATGAAAACCTAAAAACAGAAAAGGTCCAGAGTTAGTTTAAGGATTTTGGTCCCAGTGACGTGTAAAGTGCTGGGCTTAATATGGAACAAATGAGTAAAACTGCAAAGGAAAAAATATGGGTCATGAGTAATAACTGACAGTAGCAGTAGTTTGGGAGACATTCTGCCACTTTCTGAGTCTCTCCTTTTCAGAGTTACCATTAACACAAAAATCCTCAGCATCAGCCTGAATTCATTTGGTCACAAGTATATCATTAGGAGACAGAGATGTGCTGTGAGAGTAATCTGCCTTACTACAACGTCATGTGGTTGCTGCTGAAAATGTTATTTAACGCTGACTGTTTGACATGCGCAGCTAAAAGAAAAAAAAGCTGGTGTAGGTGTAAAAGGTGTAGAACTAAAATAAATACTTCCCTTTTAGCGCTGCTTGTCTGTATGTGCTATACTGGGAAAAGGAAACCTGCCCTTTACTTACAGTTTGCCTATGGTTGTCTTTTCTTCTTTTGCATCATTTACTGTGGCTGGACTGTCCGTGGCAGCTGGTGAGTCCAGGTCCACCTCAACCATGGCTGGCTCAGCATGTGGCAGAATCCCACTGTAGAGCACACACAAAAACTTACTGTGACTGAGGATTTTATGCCAACGTGTACATCAAAACCGACAGTAAACGAATAAGTAGGGTCATTTGGTGCCAGCTGCATGAATCTGATGCTGGTTTGTATTTTATAAGATTATATATTGCATATGCAGGGGTCCTACAAGTTAAATTTCAGACTTTTTAAGACCGCTAAAACATATTTTAATGCCTATTTTACAGCCATACTGGTAAAAATTTGTGACTCGTAGAATTTAGGAACATTTATTTATATACTCCAACACCTTGATTCCCACCATTCCAAGTCATTTCTCAATGGGGGCTGCAAAGTTAACAATAAGCTGTTCCTAATTTCAATATACATTTCCAGTTTGGAATGGGTAGAATTGAATAGACTAATGTTACTTTCTTTACAGGTTGGACATTTTCCAGACACATTTAAACATGTTTATGGCAACATAAGATCTAACATCAAGACATCAACATTCAAGACTTTTATGATTTTTTAAGACTCTGCATGAACCCTGATATGACAAATCAGCAATATTTCCAGTTAATTACTATTTGTCATTTTTAAAAGTATGTATTTTACTGCCTTTTTTCAGATTGAAATAAACTTTCTTGATAGGAAATTTCTGTGTCCTCTAACTTAAGACAGAAAAAAATACATCAAGTTATTAGTGATTTCTGTAACAAATAGTGCAACTTCAGTTTAGTCTATTAGTACCATTGACACTAACATATTTTAGGTACCTCTATATCTGCAGATAGAGACTAAAGAACAATATTAGAACTTTTAATATGACTATACATCCCTGATACATCTCATATATAGATTAATATGGTTTACAATAAAAATAAGTGGAAAAAGTGTTCATTTTTGTTTTTACTTAACAGCACTAACACTGTAAAAATACCACAGTAGAAGAAAATATTCTATTGTCACTGAAGTATGGAAAATAAAAGTAGCCATTGTGGAGTGAAAGGTCCCTCAGTATTTTAATAATCTATTTTTTGTATTCAAATTACTTCTGACTTCCCATGTATGTTGTATTTTACTGCTGAACTTGTATAAGATTTAATATACTGCTTATACCACTGGCTTGTAAATAACTGTGTGAGAACCACATATCTCTAAAAAGTCAAATTTTCATAAGCTCAGAATAACAGCCTGTATGACAATGCACTTTATATTGCAGGACTTTAAAAGACTTTATTTTAACACTGAAATTCAGTACATTTGAAAAGAAAGATTTTCACTGCAAAGAAAAAAGATGATAAAACTGTAAACTGAGAATTACTGAAGTAATGAGGCTCTTTCGTTCCTGCTGTTGTGCGGTTTCATCATGAGAATTTTATTTGAAATTGCTATTGGGCTGTTGCATTGATGTTACATGGGTCTGTAGCAGAGTCCAATAATGATGTGTTTTTTGTACTGTGTGCTGAGCGTTATGAGTCAATGGCATTTTAATTGGCATTTTAATTTCCCCATTTGGTGATTAGTAAAGCTATCTATCTATCTGTCTGTCAATTTATAGAGGTATAAAATAGCAGCCAATATACTTAGTTCAATATAAGTTTGGAGCATTCAAGTAAAAACCACTTAATTGGAGTCTTCTAATGATGACAGAGGGCTATATTGTTTAAGTTTAATTTAGTTTATTTTTGCACAGATAAAAGAAAACCAATACAGTGCTAGAAGAGGCAAAACAGGCTTATCTGAAGCCTCCATAAGAAAAAAAACAAAAACAACATTTATATAGTACAAATAACATGTTAAGACATGATCTTGATGAGATAATAATATGCAGGGTTTTAAAAATAAAGACAACTTAACGTACATGTATATACATATAAAAAACAGTGTTTTAAAACAGGGAGTTTGCAGTAATTAAATAATATTCCAAACATAATTCAAAACTTTTTGTAGTTAATATAGTG